>PVJC01002977.1:0-74086 GCA_004026665.1 Murina feae
AGAGGAGAGGAGAGGAGAGGAGAGGAGAGGAGAGGAGAGAGAGAAGAAGAAGAGAGGGAGGGAGGGAGGGAGGGAGGGAGGGAGAGGGAGAGATAGAGACATTGATTTGTTGTTCCCCTCATTTATGCATTCATTGGTTGACTTGTATGTGTCCTGAATAGTTATGGAGCTCAAAACCTTGGTGATCTATCTATCACACGGGGTCTCACTCACACCAGTGCCACTGAGGTCCGAGATCAAACCCTGGAAAACAGAAACACACATGGGAGAAACCCCTTCCCCTCAATTTCCTGCTCCGATGTTCTTCAAAGCTGTCTGGTCACCTTGAATGGGGATTGGACGAGGAAGCCCTTGGCTGCTGCTTTCTTCTCTTTCGGCCTTTAAAGGGAAGTCTAGGCACAGGAAGCCTCCTGATTGGCACAGTGCACTTCTCTGTCAACACCCAGACTGACTGCTCAGCCCCATGCCACCAAGCAGAGCTCTGCACCCCCAAACCCTGCTGCACCTGAGCCTTGCTCGCCCCTGCCCTAATGCCACTCACTGTCCTGCTGCCAGGCCAGGAGGGGCCCACAGTTCTGAGGGCTGGTCTCCTATGGCCTATTTTCTCTTTTCTTAGCTGCAACCCCCCTCCTTTGTCCTGTCTTCCTGGGTCTCTAACCTGGCAGCCTCCCCACCCTTTCTCATAGCTGGCCATCAGGCAGCATTTTCTCTGGGGGCCCAAGTGGACCTTTCGAGGCCAGCCCGTGAGGCCTCATCCCCCCAGATCTCCCAACCATCTAAGTTGTTCAAGGACTAGGCCCCAGCCTGCCCTGCCCCCCAGGCCCAGCCCTGCCCTGCCTCCCAGCCATTGTGCAGGCTGCTGCTGCCTGCCCCTGGAATCCACTTCCCCTCAGTCTGTCCACCTGCTTCAAAAAACCACACCTCTCCAAACTGAAGAGACTCCCCAATACTGGTCCTTCTTTGAGAGCCTTCAGGCCCCCAGACAGAAGGAATATCTGCCCTCTGCGCACGCACACAGGGCATTTGCCTCCTGATTCCACAGGACCACACCCTTCTCATCCATCTCTTCTTTTTTGTGTGAGAACCCATCTCCCAGCAGAATAGGAATTCTTCAAACAAGGGACCTCTTTTTAAAACTATATTTTATTGATTTCAGAGAGGAAGGGAGAGGGAGAGAAAGATAGAAACATCAGTGATGAAAGGGAATCATGGGTCGGCTGTCTCCTCACACCAGGGATGGAGCCTGCAACCTGGGCAGGTGCCCTAACTGGGAGTCAAGCTGAGATCTCCTGGTTCATAAGTCGATGCCCAACCACTGAGACACACAGCCAGGCACACAAGGGACCCCTCTTTATTTTCACTTATACCTCCAGCCCCTTCCCTCCAGGCCTCATGGTGCCCCTATGTGGCAGCACTCAGGGGTCCTGCCATTCCTTTCCCAGGCCACCTCAGGTCCAAAGAAGTGCCACCAGCTGGCCCTGTGGGTCCTGCCACTGCGGTCTTGTCTGACCTCAGTGGCAGGACCTCAGCATTTACTTATGCTCTTGAAGGCGCCCTCTGTATCTGTTATGAAGGCTAACGATGCAAATTCTGTGGATTCTTGTGTGGAATCTGCGATGCCATGTTACAAAGATCACATACATGAGCAAGTGTCCAGCCCCGGGGGGCTTTCAGAGGGGGTGGTCCCTCTCTCAGGGCCATACCCACCCTAGTGACCTGTCCCTGGGGGCTTCTCTGGACTCACGCACAAGGCATTGTCTAATCATTTTAGCTGGTAAGCTTTTGAAAGCAATTTTTGGGGGGCCTCTTTTTATTTGCCTGTCCTGTTCTGTCACCTAGTCAAGGACTTGAACATTTTCCTTGGGAGAACGTATTAGGAGAAAACAACAACCCAACAACAATGGTTAATGGTCTGAGATGCCTTTTAAATTATGTTTAATTGTGATAAAATACACATCACATACAATTTAGCGTCCTAACTTTGTTAAGCGGCATAAAGGACATTCTTTCGCACCATTGCGCAGTCATCCCGACCACCGGTCTCCTGACCTCTTGGCATCTTGCAAAACATTAAACTGTATTAAACACTAACTCCCCCTGTCCTCCTGTCCTCAGACCTTGGCAACCCCAATTCTACTTCCTATCTCTAGGAATTCACCTGTTCTATGTTCCCAGCCTAAGTAGATTCATACAGTACTTGTCCTCTGATGACTGGCTTATTTCACTCAGTATAACGTCCTCAAGCTCACCCATGTTGGTGCACGTGTGAGGATTTTAGTTGCTTTTAAGGAGAAGTAGTGTTCCCTGGTATGTGCATGCACAACATGGTGTTCATCCCTTCGTCTGTCCACAAACGCGGGGCTCACTCCCCCGGGAAATGACTGCTTTCTGGTTGACACAGACGCCTGGCAGTCAGTTTCAGGAATCCTGTCCCTCCTCCTTATTGAGGAAGCAATCAGATGGACCTTGACTTGTCCTTCAGCCCCGGTCTTCATGAGAACAGTGGCTGGCTTTGGGTCACAGCATCTCACCATGCTGAATCTCAGTCCTGTCATTTCTACTTGGGGATGATAACACCTCCCCAACCACGTGGCCTCTGGAGTTGGGCATTTGCTGCATGGCTGTGGCCCCAGCAGGCTAGGTAGGTGGTGTCTGCTATCCTTCCTGACTCTCAAGCAGCCATCTGTCCTCCCGTCGGCCCTGAGGTCTGCAGACCCTTTGGACCATGCACTTCGGGAGGCACTCCCTTCTGTGGCTCCACACATACTGTTTTCTGCGCTTCAAAACGGAAACTGAAAGTGCTTGAGACATGCATGATGAGACTGTCTCCTCCTATCTTCACTCTCTGAGATGTCTCCTTGCCCTTTGGTTCTTTTGAACTGAACCAATACTCCCTGAGCCTGTGCTCCGTTAGATGGAAAGCTCCCGGGGGCAGGGACTCAGTCCGTCCATCACCCATCACCCACAGTCAGCTTCGCCATTTTGATTTTCTGACCATTGACAATTAGCCCCCTTGACGCAAGAAATCATTTCTGTGCAATGGTATGTGTTACAAGTCCTTCCAGAAGAGCAAGCTTTTTATACTTTTTCCAATGGAGCCCTTTTCTGGAACTTTATAATAATTTCCAGATGGTGGGACTGGCTCTTGGAGACGCCAAGTGGCATGCAGAGGCTGCTCTGACTGGGTTCCAGACTCCGGATTTCAGATCTGGGACTCACCTGCTCGGCATGGGGGTGTAAAGAGAGACCCCACCTCCCTGGTCTGCACTGCAGCTAGCAACGAGCTCCCAGGCAAAGGTTCCGGGGGAGAACCTGAATTCAAGCTCAGACACTGCTGCATGGTACAGGTATTGATCAGATTTCCCCCAATGACAACCTGGTGATCTATGTTTGAAGTCTCATAAATGCCCTATCTGGGTAGCTCAGTCGGTTAGAGCATCATCCCAATACACCAAGGTTGCAGGTTCAATCCGCAGTCAGGGTACATATGAGAATCTCTCTCTCTCTCTCTCTCTCTCTCTCTCTCTCTCTCTCTCTCTCTCTCTTCCTCTCTCTCTAAAATCACTTTAAAATTAAATCACTCTAAAATTAAATTCTGATAAATGAATTTTCCTTTTGACTTAGACAGTTTAATTATGAATTTTTCTTAAAAGTTAATCATATCTAGGCAAAGATATATATACAAGCCACTCTTTCATATGATTTATGCTACTAGAATTCTGGAAATGTTAAATACCCACCGGTAACGAAGTAGTTAACCAGTTTATGGAGCAGCCAGCAAATGGCATGCTAAGCAGCAATTAACAATCATGTTTTAGAAGGCTACTTAATGACACTTAACATGTTCATAGCACTTCCAAAGAGGAAAAGCAGAATTAAAGTAAAATTACGCATATGTGGCTATTGAAAAATAAGACCCAAATCAAATACATGAATAAAATAAAATAGATGAGAAAGGTAAGAAGATCAAGGTAAGAAAATTATGGACAATTTTATTTTATTTCTGGCTTGTTGCTTTTCTAGTTATTACATATATATGTGTGTGTGTGTATTTACATATCTAATTTAATAAAAGAGTAATATGCAAATTAACCCTCACTCTATTATACCCACAAGCCATGCCCACCAACCAATCAGGAGCAAATATGCAAATTAACTAAGGTGGTGTCAGCCACGGAGCTGGAGTTGCCCCGGGCAATGGAGGAAGCCAGGGCCTTGCGGGCCCGAGCTCTACTCAAGGCAATAACATTTCAATTATAGAAGTTAAATAAATCCCAGATACCTGCTTCCAGCCAGGCACCCTAGTAGGGACCTGAACCCTGAAGGGGCTGTGGGCAACCTAAAAACAGACCTAAGCCCCTCACCCAGGTTGGCCACACCCCCATGGGGTGAGGGTCCCCACTGGGGGCTTGGCAAGCCTGTAAACAGCCATCAGCCCCTCACCCAGGCTGGCCAGGCATGCCAGCAGGTGGATATCACCTGAGGCGTCCCAGACTGCGAGATGGCACAGGCTGGGCTGAGGGACTCCCCCGAGTGCACAAATTTTTGTGCACTGGGCCTCTAGTATATTTATATATACACATATAAACACACATAAAAACATGCACAAACCCATGTACACACACATATATGATGGCTTTTCTATATCAGATCTACTCAAATAGTGACTTTGTTTCCCCAAACACAGTGGCTACTAGACTCTCCCCATGTAACCTCTATGTAGGGGAAACATCAGTTAAAGCCAATAGCAGATGGGAGCTCTGGACATCACCTGCCCACTTGGCGCCCAGTTCAGGACCTTCCAAGCCTGTGGCTCTGACAAGAGGCCACCTAGTCTTCTCTCCAGCACTCCTAGGCCAAGGGCATTCCACCAGCATATGGGGACTCTTCTGTACCACTCAGGTTTCCTGGAGCATCTACTGAGCCAATCTCAGTGGTTTCTGCCTCCTGGGACCACAGCATTAGCACCCTCATATAAATGACAGCCTTTCCAATGTGGGAAGACAGATCACGTGTCTCCTGAGCCATCCCTTCCCCAGACAGATATGTAAAAAGAATCTATGTGTGTGTGTGTCGGGGGGGGAGGGAGCTTTAGTCACTATCAGCCAGCAGACACAGGGCTCCCTTGTCCAGCTCCCACAGCAACCTGCCTCTCAGCATGTTGTGAGGATGGGGTCTTTTCCTCAGCATTTTGTCAAGGGATCTTTCCCAACTCTTATCTGCCTACCTAGTGCTGAATACAGGGAGGGGCATCCATTCATTTATTGGGTCATGAAGCACATATTTATCAAGTTCTTACACTGAGCCGAGCATTGTGGCAACTCTGGTATACATCTGGGAACAAAACAGATAGGAGCCTTCAATGGACAGAACTCATGGTTTGCCAAGGAAGTCAGAATATAAACAGAGGATGATAGATAGATAGATAGATAGATAGATAGATAGATAGATAGATAGATGATAGATTATAAATAGATGATAAATAATAGATAGATATATAGATAGATAGATAGATTATAAATAGTTAGATAGATGATAAATAATAGATGATAGATAGATAGATAGATAGATAGATAGATAGATAGATAGATAGAAAAATTGGAAGGATTAAATAGGTGAATGGATGAAGGGATAGATGAATGAATGGACTGGATAAATGAGTGTATGAATGGGTGGATGGATGAATAGATGTGTGCATGGATGAATTAGATGTATGTATGTATGTATGTATGTGTGGGTGGATGGATGAATAGATGTGTGCATAGATGAATTGGATAGTAAATAAATAAATGAATAGCAGTTACCATTTATTTACATTATCATCCTAAAGAGAAAGAAGAGGAGGTATAAGAGGAGACGCTGTGAGCATGAGAACAGTGCAGCAATTGGGAACAAGGACTCTGGAGCCAGAGGGCAAGGATCTCAGCTCTACCTCTTATTAGCTGCATGGAACATAGGTGAGTTTTTCCTCCTGTGCTTCCTTTCATCCTAACCAGGCAAATCAGGGTTCAATGAGTGTATTTTTGTGAAAATGTTTAAAGTGTGCACATGCAAGCAAGTGTCGGTTGTTACTGTTGATGCCAAGATGTGCATGTATAGGGGTTAGAGAAGACCCTTCTGGGAAATGGCTCCTGGGACTTTAAGAATGAGTAAGCGATGGATAGGAGAGTCAGGGTGCAGGGAGGAGGAAGTATGTGGGCAAGGACTCCAGGCAGGTAAAGAGCCTGTTGCACTTCCAGAACCAAAGGCAGAGGGAAGGATGACTAAGAACACCTGGGGAAGTCAGCTGGTCAGCTCAGCAGGGACTCGCAGGCCACTTGCCCATGTGGTTTAGGCCCTGGAAGATTTTAGCTGGGGAGGACCGTGTCTTACCTTTTTGTCTCTCTGGCTGCTCAGTGGGAAGGAAGGCGGCAGGTGGACAGGGAGGAGGCTGACCAGGCCCCAGGAAGTGATGAGGAGGTGGTAGGGAGTCGGAGCTGATGCTTGGAGAAATGAGAAAAGAATAGATGAGTAGACACACCTGGGGTTCCAGTGAATAACGGATGGTGAGCGGATAGAAATTGTGCTAATACCCTTCTACTGGAGCACATATTAAAATAAATTATTCATGACAGCTGTGAAAGATGGTAAGGCAGACTTTATCCAAGACCATCCCGAGTAATGTAGGGACCACCATGATAGAATTTTCCAAAGGGGTTGAGACTGGGACTCAACTCAGAATAGAGCATGGGTGTGTAGGAATTCATAACCAAGGAGCAGAGTGGGGGACAGTGGATAGAAAACTCCTAGGAAGAAACTGTTGTTGTCAAGAAGTGCATGCATAGGGGTCAGAGTGAGAGAGGATTCTGGCTGAATCGACCAAGTGGGAGTCTTGCCAATGACAACCAGGGCGCTCTGACATTCCCTGGGGGGTGACGGAGGCAGAGGAACCCAATGAGCTATCTAGGATGATCAGATATTGAGGGTGGGTGGTTCTGTCTAAACTGACTTAGCAGGGTTCTTCCTAACACTGAATTTTACAAGGAAGTGGGGTTGGGAGCCTGAGTAAAAAAATTTTGTCACCTGCACACATGTACTCAATATTTCTGTTCAGAGAAGTGTGTGCAATGATGCTGAATCAAGGTTCTTCCACAGGACAAAGGAACAGGTGCTCCTCAGATGGGGTCTCAGGAGGATTGTGTCTAGGGTGACTCTCTTGATCTCCCTGGAGTGGAGCAGAATGCAATGTGTATTCTCAGGATGCACAAGGTGGGAGAGTGTTGACCCTACAGCCTTTTTAGGAAAAAGGAACAAGGGGAGTGAGGTTGAAACCATGAGGTGGTAGGTGATTGGCAGGCAGCCTGGGGGAGGTGGAGCTGGGGGAAGTGGCTCAGATGGCCAGGTTATTGTTCGAAAACACTGAAGGGCTGCCCCCAGAAACTGAAGTTCAACTGACTGAGGGGATTAAGGGCCAATGGGTGAGGTCAACAAGCATGTGAAATATCCTATATAATAAAAGGCTAATATGCAAGTTGACAGAACTGAGGAATGATCCAATCAGTAGGAGGTGGGGCCAGCAAGTGAGAGGTGCCAGGCCAGCCAAGGCAGGTGTCAGCGAGCAGAGGGAGGGGATGGTGATGAGGAGTGGGGCCAGAGCTTCCTCCTGGTGGTCAGTGTGCTCCCACAAGGATGTCCATGAGAAGGGGGCCTAAGCAGTCAGCTGGACATTCCCTGAGGGCTCCCAGACTATGAGAGGACCCAGGCCTGGCTGAGGGAGTCCCCTGCCCCCAGTGCACATGCACCGGGTCTGGTACCTAATAGTATCAGTCACTATGGAAATGCAAATCAAAACCACAATGAGGTAGCACTTCACACCCAGTAGTATGGACAATAGCAAGTGTTGGGGATGATGCGGAATAATTGGGGCCCTCCAGCATTGTTGGTGGAAATGTAAAATGGTACAGCTACTTTGGAAACAGTGAGGCAGTCCCTTAAACACTTAAGCATAAGGTTACCATATGACCCAGAGATTTCACTCTGAGTTATATTCTCAAGGAGAATAAAAACATATCCACATAAAAATAATCTGCCTGGATGTTCACAGCGGAATTATTTGTAATAGCCAAAAAGTGGAAACAACTAAATATCCATCAACAGATGAATGAGCAAATACAATGAGGTCTACCCATACAATGAAATGTTATTCAACCATGAAAATAAATACTGGTATATGGTACAATGCAGTTGAACCCTTGAATATATTATGCTGCATGAAAGAAGCCAGCCACAAAGGACACAGATTTTAAGGATCCATTTATATAAGATGCCCAGAATTGGCAAATCCATAGAGACAAAGAGTAGATTACTTGTTGCTAGGGACACAGAGGGTGGGAAGCGGGGTGTGATTACTAATGAGTACAGAGCTTCTTTTTGGAGTGATGAGAATAATCTGGAGTTAGATATAGGTGATGCTTGCACAATCTTGTGGATATACTAAAAATCAATGGATGGTATATTTCAAAAGGGTGGGTTTTATGGTGTGTGAATTATATGTCAATAAAGCTTTTATTAAATAAAGAATACAAAAAAGTATAAAAAAAGTAGTTTCTACGTAGAAAAGAGAGCCAAAGTTATTGTCTAAACTATTGGATTATTTGTAATAATCATCCTACATTAAAAGTTCTTAAATAAAAGACTATATTCTCTGTATTATTTATAATAGCAGGACCAATCTATATAATAATCTGTTGTTAGCCAATTTGTAAGTTTATTATGGATACTTTTTCTATGGCATAAAATAGCAGTCCACTGTATAATGTTTTCTAGCAGGTAATATTCCATGTAGAAATACACTAAGCCTTTAATTAGCGATGGCTATGTAGGTGGCCTGCAGACCTACATTTTATGTATAATCTATATTAATAAAAGGCCTGTGGCTGTAAAACTGTAATGCCATCATGACCAAATGATCAGCAGCTCTCGCAGTGGGCGGGGTGGGGTGTGAGCTACTTGCGACAGAGGGCGGAACAGCCAGCTGAGGCAAGCGAAAGTGAGCTACTGGTGCATGATTTTGTGCGCCCTGGGCCTCTAGTGTTATATAAACAACCTATACCCATGTCTTTGTTCACTTCCCTAACAATTTTCTCAGCTTCCATCTAAGTTGGAATTCTTCAGAGGAAGGCTCCATGTAGGTTTTTAGGCAATTGAGTTGTATTGGAGGGGCCCTCTTCTCACAGGCTATGCCACTTTTTCTTGTCCCACAAGCAGAACATGGAATTGACTCCCATGCCAGTTTACATACCTTGGTATGTGATTTGCTGGGTTGAACTGGCCCTTGTATAACTCGGGGACAGGGACAATTAGAATGAAGGCAAGTCCTGGTTCTCACTTCTTGCTGGACCAACCCTTTCCTGTACCATGATCACCGGAGTCTCAGCTAAAGAATGAGAAGGAAAAAGGTCACAAATGCTGACATGCTAAGGCCCTCGGAGGTGCTAAGGATGTCAGCTCTGAAACTTCGTGGGCTCCCAGGCGGGCACATGAAATGGTCAAAATGACATTTAATCTCTCCTTAATTAATTGAGGATCTATAAAATAGCATATTTGGCAAAATTTTCTACAGTTAGAATATTAATATGGTGACCCTTGCCAGGTGAGCTGCTGGATTTATATGCAGATGGTGCTTGGGGACCCAGGGCTGGGAGGCAGATACAGTGCAGGGAGGTATCTGAGCTCAATTATCCCAGGGAAAGGCTACTTTGTTACAAGACAAGGATTAGTGCTAATAATTTCTCCCCAGGGAAGCACTATCTGAACCCCGGTTTTCTGCAGGGTCTGTACGTGCAGCCAGCATCCTATGGGGAGCAGGGATGAAAGGTGCACCTAAGGTCAATCCCAGGGCTTTTGTGAGCCAACAATATCAGAGGACATCAAACTTCTGTATCACGTAGGTGACTATCCTGTCTGTATTGGCCAGGTAAGCAAGAAACCCAGGAGGGAGGTGGGTGCCAGCACTGGAAACCCTTTGTTTTTTTCATGTGAGGTAACATATTCGCCAGTTCCAGGGACTAGGATGTGGACATATTTGCAGGGCCATTGCTCAGGCCCCTCCCCACCCCCCAGCCATAGCTCCTAGCTGTATTGTACTCTGCCTCAGAGGCATTTACCCATCATTTATCAAATGCCCATAGGAGCTGAGAGAGACCACCTGCAGAAGGCTGCAGGTTGGGAGGCGGAAGAGAGAGCTTTCATATGCAGCCTTCTTCGGCTCTGGCCCCAGACTCCCCATTATTAAAAAAGGAGACCTTTTTTTCCCCTGGACCTAAGTCTCAGCCCAGCTTGTGAAATAGAAACCTTCCCCCTGGCAACGTGTTCCTGGGGTGGAAAGCAGTATTTTCCATTTTGCCCAAGTTTGGAGTCTCTAATAGCCAACTCTGCCTTCTGTGTGTGCAAATGATCCTGCAGACAGGGACAGGGATGCTCCGATTCCAGGAGAGTTAGAGGATCCCGGCCCTGGGGAAGCCATCTCATCGCTACTTCACCAGGTGCAATAAGACCTTTTTTATTAGCCTGACTACATGCTGGAAAATGAGGGGTCCTCCTCAGGTCCACTTCCCTGGAAGATTCTGGTTCCTAGAGCCTATGGTGTGTCTAGTCCTCAGTCAGCTAACTCAGGGGTGACTCCAACCTGCCTTGGGCTAATTTCCAGGCAATCCTCATGCCAAGGAATCAAACCTAATAAAAGAGTAATATGCAAATTGACCCTCACTCCATTACACCTAAGCCATGCCCACCAGCCAAGTCATGCCCACCAGCTAATCAGAGCGGGAGTATGCAGATTAACCCAGCCAAGATGGCAGCTGGCAGCCACAGAGCTAGAGCAAACAGGAGGCCAGCCATGGAGGAAACTGCCTGCCTAGGCCGTCTGTGGCCTCCGCTCAAGGCAACAAAGTTTCAATTGTAGAAGCCACGGAAATGAAGCAAACAGGAGGCTTCGTTGCCTGCCTAGGCAGGCTGTGACCTCTGCTCAAGGCAACAAAGTTTCAATTATAGAAGATAAATAAACCCAAGAAATCTGCTTCCAGACAGCCTCGCTGTGACCTTGGGTCAATGGGAGCTGTGGTCAGCCTGCAAACAGCCCTCAGCTCCTCACCAGGGTTGGCCAGGCATGCCAGCAGAAGGACATCCCCAGACTGTGAGAGGGCACAGACCAGGCTGAGGGACCCCCCCCCCCCGAGTGCACAAATTTTTGTGCACTGGGCCCCTAGTGTGTGATATATATATATATATCCCGGTGCATAAAATTCATGCACGGTGCAGGGGAGGGGGTCCCTCAGCCCACCAGCCGGCCCCTCTCACAGTCCGGGACCCCTCAGTAGATGTCCTGCTGATGGTCACAGTCTAGCAGCACAGGCTAAGAGCAGATGCTGTGTGTGTGTGTGTGTGTGTGTGTCCCCGCTGGGGGCCTGCCCCTAGCTCAGAGCAGGTGCCCCATGTGTGTGTGTCCCTGCTGAGGGTCTGCCCCAGCCTCATTGGAGGCTGGGAGCAGGCACCTTATGTGTGTGTGTGTGAATGAGTATGTGTGTCCTGCCTGGGGCCTGCCCGTGGGCTGCGCATGCCTGCTCGTGATCTGGATGGTGGCAGGTGACCCAGAGCAGGCCCTGATGCTGGAGCCTACGTGCTGTACATGCCTGCTCTAATCTGGATGGTGGCAGGCGACCGAGAGCTGGCCCTGCTGCTGGGGCCTGCCTGCTGGTGGTGTTTGCTTATTGGAGGGCAGCTACTCATGGGTTGCCAAGGCAATGCCTGCTGGGCTCACATTGCCAGGGTGATGCCAGGACTATGGGAGCTGCCATCTTTGTCTTGGACTGATGCTTAATTTGCATGTTACTGTTTTATTAGATAGGATATGCCTAAGTGACAAAATGACCTAACAACTGAATGACTGAATGACCAGTAGACCAGTTGCAATGACACACACTGACCACCAGGAGGCATATGCTCAATGCAGAAGCTTCCCCTGTTGGTAAGTGTGCTCCCACAATGGGAGTGCCTATCAACTGCACATTAGGCACCAGATGCAGGGCTCATGGCTGGCCTCGAGGAGTGGCAGCAAGCCTTCCATGAGGCAGGCAGATGCAGTGGGGCCAGGATGAGCAGGAGTGGCAAGCAGGAGCGGCAGGCAGTGTTGGATTGCCAGTTTTAGCCCAATCCCAGCAGTCCACACTGAGGGACCCCACGGATTCACGTACAGGGTCTCTAGTCAATATATGTTTTTCAAAAGTAAGGGCAGAGGCAGGGTGTTCTGTTCTGTGAAGGAGGAATGCTAAAAAATATTAAGAGTTAAAAGATGCTCACGGTCCCGCAAACATGTCAGGTCCCTGTCTCTTTCCCCCCTCGCTGTCATTTCTCCTTACTGATAGTGTGCAAGAGCTGAACCGTTGCCTCCCCAGCTCTCACTTAGTGCCGGCAGCGCGTTCTGTATACTTGCTCCCCGGAGACATCTGAAAGTGATTTCAGAGGCCGAGTACTCAAATTAGACACGGAAAGCAAGGGAGATAAAACCCAAGATGGATTTATCCTGTCGAAACTCAGAGGACAACTGATGAGACATTTTTTTTTTCTCTTATCATTAGCCTACAGAGGGGGGTCCTCACCCAGATTGTCATTTTTCTGGAATCTTGGCATGCAAGTCAAGGAATTGTGGGGTAGAGCACCCATCGGTAAGTGTCAGGATTGCCAGGTGGCTGCCTGGGGTGGCCTTCTGAACCCAAAGTATGGATTTGGCAAGTTCAGTTTGGAACAGTGAGTCTGGATGGGTCACGTGGCTTCTAGAACCACAGTTTTGCAAAATTTGGACTCCATTTAATATCAGGCCATTCTATTTTCCTTGTGAAGGCCGGTCAGGAACCATTGATTTTGTGCAAATTTGGGAATCTCATAGGGTGTAATACAGTGAGATGCCTCCTCTCAGACTAAATATTTTACTTAAAAATATATTTATAAACTTGTACATTAGAAACCAAAAAAAAAAAAAAAAAAATCCAGTAAAATATATACAGGAAAACATTCTGGCCCAGGGACAAAGTCTGGATCTGAAATACAATGAAGCCACTGAAAATACAAGTTGGCGTCTCTTCAAACATCCCCATCATTTCCTGTGACTTTACTTTCTTTTATTCCCGTCTATGGATTAGACACATGCAGGACACAACTTCTCTCTGGAGCACTCCACTGTCCTAGATATTTCACTCTTGGCTACAAAAATAATTGCAAATTTCAGTATTGGTCTGAGAGGGTGGAGAAAAAGGGCTCAGTTTTCCTGTGGGACATGGCAGACCTCACAGACATGGCATGGACTTTCTGATGCCAGCAAAGCCTTCGAGTTCCGAGGCAGAGACATGGCATGATGGGAAGACTGAGGTGTCGGAGTTCTGCCTCGGTCTTTTGACTCCCAAAGGAGACCTCCGTGGAATTAGTTGGACCTTCTGAATGGAAATTGCTGGGTCCTACGGTGACCTTATTTATTTATTTACTAGCTGTACCTGGCCACGCGTTGCTGTGGCTCAGTCTGGTTAAATGGAAAAGAAAGAAAAGGGAAAGCGCACGTTTCTAATACGTTTAATTGCACAATGCTTGTGGGTATACAATGTGCCCACCCCTGCCCTGCCTGCCTGGTCTGGCCTCGCACACATGCGCCTCTGCAGCCCAGGCCTCCCAACGCCAGCCCGCACTCGCATCCCATGCCTAAAGCGGCCCAGCAGCTCCCGACTCCTGCCGGCAGGGGCCCTTGCTGAGAGGCCCAAAAGCCAGAAGAAAAAGGAGCCGAGGAAGCTTCCCTGCCCTCACTGGCCACATTCTCCGCGAGCCCTAGGCTGCCAGTGTGGAGGGGACCGTGGTGGTCACCTGTGCCCTGAGCCCCAGCCCAGCCCCGGTCTGAGTTGATATTTCGCAACATGGAAATTGGAACGCCGATTGAATTCCATCCCTGGCAGATTGAGTGAATTCCAAAATTCTGTTGGATAATTAACTGCTTCATCTGCTTCCACAACAGTGTCAACGGACTTGTATGTGACTGCCTGGCTTTGAATAATACTGTTAAGTTTGTAGCATGTGTTGCTTTTACGTCCAACAGATGGCGCTGTTTTGCAAATAAAGCATGTTTTTACCTGTTTTTTTCAAAAAAAGCATGTTTTTACCTGTCACAGGTGTGATATCTATATAATGTATGTATATAAAAACATGCATATATTCGAATGCAACATTGTGTCAAAATTTCAAAGCAATCGGTGAAGAACTTCTGGAGATTTGAGATTTTGAACAAACAAACATTTACATTTTTACTTATATAGATTTATTTATTTATATTTATTTTTTAATCCTCACTTGAAGATATTTTTCCACTGATTTTTTTTTAGAGAGAGTAGAAGAGAGAGGGAAAGACAGAGAGACATATCGATGTGAGAAACACATTGACTGACTGCCTCCTGCAGAAGCCCTGACCAAGGCCCAGGCTAGGGAGGAGCCTGCAACTAAGGTACGTGCCCTTGACTGGAATCAAACCCAGGACTCTTCAGTCCACAGGCCGACACTATCCACTGAGCCAAACCAGCTAGTGCTATATTTAAAACTCTGTAAGGAATGACCACACATTTTTATACTGTTTTCCCTAAAGTGGTTGTACTACTTAATATTTGCACCAGGGACGTGGACAGCATGAAATTTTTCCACATCCTTGCCAACTCTTGCTGTCTTCTGTTTTAGTGTGTAACAGCCATTGTGAAGCTGTCCTGTGGCTTTGGCTCCCATTTCCCTGTGGCTGATGGTGCTGAGCATCTTTCTAGATGCTTCCCTTGCTTTTGTGACATGGTTCTGTGGGCATTGCCTTATTTCTCCACTTCCTGGACTGACCCTAGCTCCTGTTCCTTGCAGCTGAATCTTAATTCCCATTGTGACGTCTGATCCCTGAGAACAGTGACTGGCACTGAGTAAGTTCCTGCTAAATTCTAATAAGTTTGATGAAATGAGAGTTTTCTTTACCATCTAATGCTTCTCTAAGACGCCTCAACTTACTGATTCATGTCTGCAAATTGAACTGCATTGTAGTGAACGTATCGGTGCCATGATAATACTAGAACTTCACTCAGCAACTAGTAAATGCCTTAACATTATTCTCACTAATCTTCAAAGTAACCTGTGGTAGTAGATACTATTGTCCTCACTTTACAAAATTGGGAAAGTGAGGCATGGAGACAATTGCATGCACCGTTTACATTTCATCAGTTTTACTATATCTCTGAGCCCTTTTGTAGCTAGGGCCAATGGAGTGTGGGCAGGGTGACATCCAGGCTCAAGCACTGAGGAAATGGCACACAATTTTTCAGATATCTCCTCTTCTGTGGCAGCAACCAGGAAAGCTCTGCCTTTTGAATGTGCTGCTCTGAGATGGGGATACCCCATGGGCCTGCTTCCGAACTGAAAGTGTGGCGCGTATTCCCAATAGGAATGCTGAATGATGTGAAATAAACCTATTTTGTATTAGGACATTGGAATCTGGGGCCTATTTGTCATTGCAGCATAGCCTAGCCTAGTACAAAGACATTAGCTGGTTCTCCTAAGCCCACCCAATTAGGATGTGGAGGAACCTAGGTTCAAACCATGGACTGTCTCCAAAATGCTCTTTAATTTCACTCTAAGAGCTGCAAGCCTTACTTATCTGTGGCACAATTTACAATACAATTGCATATCCATTTCCTTTAGTAGGCATTCATTGCTGAGTTGATTTAAATCTGATGTGGGGTAGACTCCTCCCCTCTCACCTGCCTAAACTTTTAATCTTTCCTTAATGAACTGGAGGGTTTAGCTTTCTGGTAGATTTTAAGAACTGGCGAGCAAATCAGACCTCTCAGAATGCGCCCTTTCCGATCAATTCCCTTGCTGTGCTTGGGCAGGTATAAGCTTGCATCTGTCACTTGTGATCGGAAAGAACAAAACAGTGTGCTCAGCAAACAGCGAGGAACCAGTCTGAACACAGCCTACAGGGGGAGCGGCTGTGGAAACATCTGCTGAGTCTTTCTCTGAAGACCCTGGGACACCAAGCTGAAGAGGACATTCAACCAGGAGCCCCTGAAGGGGCTGTTCAGTATATATTGTTTTCTTATGTTGGAAGCAGCGTGCTGAAACACAACAATGGTTGTGACTGGGTTATGCCTCTAAGGGGCTTTCAGATGAGAGTTTGCAAACATCCTAGACCCCTTTGGGGGAGTCAAACGACCCTTTCACAGGGGTCGCCTAAATACATCCTGCATATCAGATATTTACATTACAATTCATAACAGTAGTAAAATTACAGTTATGAAGTAGCAATGGAAATCATTTTATGGTTGGAGGTCACCACAGCATGAGGAACTGTATTAGAGGGTCGAGGCATTAGGAAGGTTGAGAACCACTGTCCTAGACTAGTATTATGAAATGATTATTAGAGAAATGTTCCCTTGGTAGAAAACATGGAATTGGACAGTGTCCAGTAGGTAGGCCTGTGATCTGAATTCATGGCATTCTTATCCCTAAGCAGGATGGATGGCCTAGGAAAGGGGAGGGAGTCCCATCCTTGGAGCACCCAAAATTTCTGTGGAATTCTTATGGAACTTCAGACAGGAACTGAATTTGTTAAATAGCTTAGTTATAAAAATGGAACTTAGCATTTAGTCTAATTATTCACTTTAAATAAATATATGTAGACTCCATGATTTAAATTCAAGATTTTTTTTATTCCCTTCCTTCTTTCTTAGTTTTCTTCTTTCCTTCTAAATATAATGAACACAAGCTACTTTTGCTTTTATGGATGTGAATAAAATTGAGATACCCTTGGCCTTTAAGTTGTCGCAGATACTTTTAATCAGAAATATCCGTGTCTTACTTGGAATGGATAAAATTTGAAAGAAAATGCTGTGTTAGTACCATGGATTCTTTCTCTGAGCTTCAGTGATGTGCTTCTATGGCAACCACCAAGGACCCTCCCTCACCTGGAGTCTGTGCCAGGTACTACACTGAGCTTGGGTGGGTGAGCCATCACAATTTGGTTCCTATCAAAGCAGTCTTTGGACTGAGTACAAGTATCAATTGGGAAGTAACTCATGAAGCACTGTGTGGGTGTGAGGACATGAGGCAAGAACGGGACGGGCTCCAATAAAGAGTATATTAAGGAGTAGCTTATCACTGTGGGCAACTGGGACTCACACCGCTGAGAAGTGAGTGCCTGAGAGGCATGTTGTAGGTGCTTAAAAATGTTTCCTGGATATTATCTGGAATTTTATTAGCAGATCTGATGGCTATGGAAAGTGATAGAATGAGCAGAAAATCAAATATCTCTGTAGTGCAACAAGAAACAATCCCATGTGCTTTCTAGATTTAGTCAATGGCTTCCATCTCTTGAGTAATTCTCTGTCCATTCATTTATCCCTGGGGACCATGTGTCTCAATGGTAAATGTAAGTAAATTCATTTTTTAAAATATTACACAAAGGAAGAAATTATGTGCAGATCAATGTATCTAAGATATTGGGAATGAGCTATTAATTAGAATGCTCAAAGTTCAGGAAAAAAAAAGTAACAGAAAAACATTTCACAGGAGAATGGAGCAACTCATGTGAGTGCGTAACTGATGGTTGTTTCTGTTTTCCATCACCAGGCTGCAGGGTGATCTTTCCCAAGATGGGTCTTAACTTGCCATTTCTCACTTCAACACTTTTCAGCAGCTGCACATCACCCCTGAGAAGGAACTCTTACACCTTGCAGGGCACGAGCTCCCTCTCATGTTTCTGGTTTTACTCTACTCTTCCCTGCACAACCACCCTTCCACCCCTCCATCCCTCCACCCCTCCACCCCTCCACACACAGGACCTAGCGTCTTAGCCTGGATCCAGATTTGCTGTTTCCTGTCCTAGGAATAGCTCTTGCACTGACCACCAGAATTTGTTGCTTCCTCGTGTTTATTCTCACTATATGCTTTATTTATATGTCTGTGGTATTGCTACCTCAAGTTGCAAAAAGTTGTTTATGTAGATAGCTATACTTACTGGATTGTAGAGACTATATCTTATTCAGCTTTGTGCCTGGAGTCTAGCACTGTGGCTAGTACGTGGTAGGTAAGTGCTCAAGAAGTATCTACAGGAAGAAAAAAAATAGATGGATGGATAGATGAATGAATGGATAGATGAGTAATGGATTGGTAGAAGGATAAATGGATGGATGGATGGGTGAATGATTGGAATGATGGAGGATGGAAAGATGAATGGATGGATGGATAAATGGATGGGTAGAAGGATGAATGGATGGTTGGAGGGTTGGATGAGTGGCTAGATGGATAGATATATGGATGGGTGAAAGAAAAATTATTTGGTAATATTTCCCTCAAATCTTTAATTATAGATTAAAAGTATAAGAAGAAATTTAAATCTTTTAAATGTCTTTGTGGTTTTTCATTCAGAGAATTATGTTTAAGTTTCTAAAATCCAAGAGAAAGGCTTTTGCCTTTTTTAAAAAAATATATATATTATTGATTTTTTTTACAGAGACAAAGGGAGAGGGATAGAGAGCTAGAAACACATGTGAGAGAGAAACACCGATCAGCTGCCTCCTGCACACCCCCTACTGGGGAATGTGCCTTCAACCAAGGTACATGCCCTTGACTGGAATCAAACCTGGGACCCTTGAGTCCGCAGGCTGATGCTCTATCCACTGAGCCAAACCGGTCAGGGCCATCTTGCCTTTTTATTTTCCCCAACTGAAGAGTCTTTGAAATGTGTATCTCAGCTAGTCTCTACTAGTATCTTCTAGACCTGTGCTCACCAATATGGCAGCTGCTATCCACATGTGGCAATCAAGGATTAGAAATGTGGCTATTAGATTGAGGATATAAACTTTTAATTTCTTTTGATTTGTAACTAATTTTGATTAAAAAACTCATACTTGATTTAGTTAATGGAAAAATTTAAGAATGTTTGAAATAACTTGAATATGCGAACCAATGTTTTTAAAATTCATACTGTGCTTCTATTTTCCTGGTGAGAATTGGAATGTTACACATACATTTGTAAATGTAAAAATGACCTAAACATCGAAAGATAAGTTGTAGTAAAAACTCAAAAATAATCAGGATAAAACTATAATGAATATGCTGTAATGAAAAGTTGTGTGATGTAGCTAAAGAAACACTTAAAAGGAAATTAATAGCCCTAATTTTCTTCATTAGGGAACAAAACCCCCACAAAATTAGTGATGTAAATTTACAAATGTTTAAAAAAACAAACAAACTTACAAAAAGATAGATACCAACAAACAAAAAATAGGGGCAAAAGTAAAGTAAGAAATGTTTTAAAAGAACAAAACATGAACAAAATAATAATCTGACTCTTTACAAATAATAAAATTATATCTGATGACATAGATCAAGTGGAGAGAAAAAACTATGAACAGCTTAATGCAATACATTTTTTAAAAACATGTAAATGGGGAATTTTTTATAAATATCAAATTTACAAATCATGCTTCATGATATTTTATAAATTTGATATTTAGAAATATTAAAATTAGGAAACCCTACTAGAATTAAAGACATTTAATCACAAGTTAATCTTTATCTTTATTGCTTTTTAAAAAAACCTAATGTGTTTCATATGAAAGTTCATTCAAAGAAAACACTTTCCAAAGTCATCAAACACCAATCACCTAATAAGGACTGGGATAGAGAATAATCTTAATTATTTCAGAAGTCTTCTTTTTCTACAAATTTTTCTGAGTTTTTTTTTTTTTTTTACCATTCTAGCAAAGATTTACTATTTGCTTTCTCCTACCTGATTAACATAAGAGAAAAAGTAAGAGAATATTTCACACTTTATTTTATGAATTTGAGATAACCTTGACACCAAAACTAAAGACATTATGAAAAATATATATGCAATTTCATTTATGAATACATTTATATTATGAAGATAAGTGAAATAATCTGAAATAAAATATCTCAAAATGAATTCAGCAATGTGTAAAAAAAACAATTTGAGTTCAACCTAGAAACATTAGTATTATAAATTAAAAGATAAATTAATATGTATTATATTAACAGAATAAAGAAATAGAGCTATACAAAAATAGATGTAAGGCTATTGATAAAATTTAAAACACCTTTATAATTTAAAAAAATCTCTTAGCAAAATAGAAATAGCCTTTAACTTTGTTAACTTTCAAGAAACCAAAATAGAATGTACACTAGTGAAACATTTGTATTCCATTAATCTAAACTAATAAAAGCATAATATTGAAATTAACCATCCCTTTGGGACGCCTAAGTCACGCCCACCAGCCAATCAGAGTGACTGTATGCAAATTAATCCAGCCAACATGGAGGCCACCACTCACGGACCTGAGTAAACGGCAGCTTCCATTGCAGCAGGAGTGAAACTAAAACTGTTTGCGGGCCAGCTCAGCTTATCCTGGCTCCAGGCAAAACATATTTGCAACAAAATCTCAATTATAGACAGCAGGCCTGGCCTGACTACTAAGGGTAACATTGTCTCATTATAGAAGCCTCGAGAGAGGAGGTTTTGTTACTAGGCCCCAGCTTAAAGGAACAGTGCATCAATTATAGAAGATAAACAAACCCCAGAAACCTGCTTCCAGACAACCTTGCTGGGATATTGGGTCAATGGGAGCTGTGGGCAGCCTGAAAGCCTGAAAGTACCCCTCAGCCTGTCACCCATGCTGACCACAACCCAATGGGGTGAGGGACATTACTGGGGGGCTTGGCTAGCCTGCAAACAGCCATCAGCCCCTCACCCAGGCTGTCCAGGTACCCCAGTAGGGACCCAAAACCTGAAGAGACTGTGGGAAGCCTAAAAACGCCCTTCAGCTCCTCATCCAGGCTGGCCAGGTACCCCAGTAGGGACCCAAAACCTGAAGGGGCTGTGGGCAGCCTGTAAACAGCCCTCAGCCCCTCACCCAGGCTTGCCACACCCCCATGGGGTCAGGGTTCCCACTGGGGGGTTTGGCCAGCCTGCAAACAGTCATCAGCCCCTCACCCAGCCTAGTTAGGCATGCCAGCAGGTGGACATCCCCAGAGGGGTCCCAGACTGTGAGAGGGCACAGGCCAGGCTGAGGGACCTCCCAAGTGCACTAATTTTTGTGCACCTGGCCCCTAGTAAGGAAATAAAAAATAAGTAGCGGCCCCGTAAATGCTTTGTCCTAAAAGTACTGAATTAACTATAACAGGGAAGGAAACAAACCAGTAAAATCTTAAGGATTATAAGGAAATAAACCAAACTACTATTATTTACAAAATATTAAGAGGATTTGAGCAAATTGGCCATACATGTCCATTTTATTCAATCACATTTCTATAAAGATCCATGCTTAGAAAATTTTGTTTAAAAATTTTACAAAAGCAACAAAAATTACAAAGCAGCATGCAATAATAGTAACTAAAATTTTGCAATACTCTTGAAATTATTACTTTTACTAACCTTAACTGTGGCTGTGTGTGTGTGTGTGTGTGTGCGCAGTTATATATATACAAAATAGGGATATACATATGTTTATCTATCTATCTATCTATCTATCTATCTATCTATCTATCTAATGTCCATGTTGAAATAACACAATGCTACTGAGATTTCATTCATACCTAATTCAATATATAAATTTAATGCTACTCCAATAAAAATCTCAATGGGGATTTCATAGACTTGAGAACTCAATCTAAAAAGTGTATGATAGAGCAAGGGGCCAAGACAAACCAAGGCAATTTTAAAGATCAATGTGGCAGAATTTAACCTTTCAGGTGTGATGGTTATTATAGTTATGCTAACATTGAGAGAGTGTTATTGGGCATAGGAAGCAAATAAAACTCAATGGGAAACAACGAAATTCAGAATCTGACAGTGCACATATGGCAACTTGATAGACAGTATGGGTGACAATGCACTGGACCAAGTCTACTGCTGCACCAAAGATAAAGAACACAGTGTTTTAACACAATAGCAATTTAGTCCTACTTCAGGAGAAGATGTGATTGGCAGGTGACTTTCCTAAAATGTGTAAGTAAAGGGTCTATCTTTGAATCTTGTGTTCTAGCATCTTCCACAGGTGGCACACATATCTACCTCAATCACTTAACTCTAGCTGGTGAGGAGAAATGCAGGAAGTACCACTTGGATGAGTTTTCTCATGGGTCAGGCTTGGAAGTGTGCACATCTTGGCTAATCATATTCTATTGCCTGAAACTCAGACATACGGTGCCATCAAACTCCCAGGGGGATTTGGAGTAAGGGACCCAGCTTAATGAAGGGAGGACGAGCAATCAAGTTCTATCATTAGTTTATTGGTTCCTGACACAATTTGGAAATGATGGACTATTGGATGAATGGTGCAATATAAATGGGTTTGCTTGGACAATGAGAGCCCTAGAGTTCTACATCACACCATTCACAAAAGTGCACTTGAGTGGGCTAAAGACCTCAGTGTAAATGCACAACCTGAGGAGAAAATGAAAGGCGATATCCTTGTGGTCTTAAGTTAGGCAAGGATCCTTTTTCTAATATGGGATACAGAAATCTTGAAGGAAAATGGAAAGGCAAGTACATTTTACCAATATTTACTAATAACACCATGGAATTAGAAAACTGAAAGCAGTGACTATAACCAAGATGATGTCAGTATTCAGGATATCTAAAGAAAACCTGTAAAATAATAAAAAATATAAGCAGCAATGGAGGCAGTGTTGGAAAAGGATGTCAAGAAGTAACTCAGCAAAGACATAAAAATATTTGCAACGTCACCTAAATTAAGGGGAAAATACCATACGAATGACAAGTTTTTAAAAGGCAAATTCATAAACCTTGGAATTAACAAGGATATGCCTAAGTGGGACCTTTCAGACACAACTGGGGGTGTATAAATTGGTACCAGCACTTGGGAAAACTAATGACCATATCTAGTTAGATTGAAGGCATTCATGTTCTGCGACCCAGCAATTCCATTTCTAGCTATGTACCCTACAAGCGTTCTGTACAAGGGCTGTGCACGATGGCTGGCATTGTGGCATTGTATGTAATAACAGCTTACATATCTATCCACAGGATACTATATTACAATTGTGTTGTCATCATGTTCTCTAATGCCATGCAGCACTTACAATGGATGAAATAGAGTACGTATAACAACATGATTCAAATATCCAAATTGCTGTGTTTAAGAAAAATGGGAGGGGATAGACTATTTGCTGGATGATATAAATCATATGGTACAACCAATATAAACTTCAATATTAAGCAAAATTTTATATGTTATAATAGTGCATAAGAGAAAATGTTAAAAAGTCACATGGGGAAGATAAGTACTAAATGAGATACAGTAATGTGCTGACTTTAAGGAGAGAAGGGAAAGATGTTTGGGGAAAGGGTAAAATAGGTCTTAACTTTATTTGTAATGACAAATTTATTTACAAAGGGAGAGAGGGGAGAGAGGAAGAGAGAGAGGAGGGCTATAATTCAACAGACCAATGTATGGATAGTTGGGGGCAGTGATGTTCATCATATTATTTGCCATAAAAGATGGCTGTAAGCTTAGTATAATCATATCATTTTAAAAGGTTTAAACCTTTGACACAGAGTTGTGTGCTCAGTGGGAACCCTAAGCATCGTAGTTGAGTGGGGCAGTACAGTACGGCAGGTTTCACAGTGCTGTGTGTGTTGTGCTAGCTCTGTGTTGTCGCATGGTGTGTGATGGTGGGAATACTGATCTCACATCCTTGATCTCACCTCTCTCCAGGCACCTCTACTTCCCCATAAAAAGCCCCTGGAAACTCTTCACGTGATTCTAATTTCTGTGTCACCTGCCTCTGGTGATGACTCGAGCTCCCACATTGGACCTTCTGTAGCTGACTGTTGCTGTGCCCCACCTGGGAGAAGTGGAATCAGTGTTGGAGAGCAAGTTCTTCAATGGATAAAACTTGATCATGTTTCTGTTATCAAATCTGGTCAAATAGAGCAGCCTTCTAAATTCATGTGCAATGTAAGAGGTTCTGAAGACAATTACACAAATTTGTGTATTTACTGACACCTTAACCTGTTGGGTGATGGACAGAGTCTCCTCAAAACCCAGCCTGTCCATCGGTGGTGGCTACTGACTGCTGAAGAGAAGAGATGTGACTGAGGGTCTATCCTCGATGTAATTGTGAGGACCCCCAAGCAAGTGTCCTGGCCCAGTAGTTTACAGAAGAGAAAAGAAAAAAGATTATCATGCCTGTGACATTGTCTTTGCCTCCTGTGCCTGTGAGCTGCTTTCAGAAATCATTGCTTTGATGGATCAGGGGGTGATAAAAATAAATAAAACTGTCAAGTCAGGATAAGCAAATAATATGAAGTTAGAAAATTATTAGTCATAAACTTATTATGTCAATTATCATTACAACTGTACTTTCATTGCTATAGCCATAATCACGCACACGGGTATAATCTTTTGTGATGTTCAGTAGAGTGTCCATACACTCTGATGTGTCAGGACAGGACTGGTTTATACATTCTCAGTTAATTTGGCCTTACTTTCACTCTCAATCTTTGGGATTCCTCATTTTAAGGCACATTTACCAAAAACATAAATAAAAATCTTAATCTGAGTCTGGTCTTCGACACTGACTGAGAGCCTTGGGGTTTTACTTTGTTTTTCTGAATTGGTTTCCATGCTGGCGACATGCAGCTGACACTATACCTTTCTTTTCCTCACCTCGATGTCCAACTCCCACCAGGTCATGTCGATCCTCATCATGATTCTTCTGGAATCTCAACCCCTGGTCAAAGTGGCCATTATTTCTTATCAGGGCAGACTGCACAGTTTTCTTGAGCTAATAAGCATGTCCCTGCAGAATGGGACTCAGCTGTTCCCCATATTCAGAGCTAGTCACCGGTTGGTTGAAGATGGTCCTTGTGGCCCACCTGGGAGTCCTCTTGGCCACTCTCTTATCTCATGGTGCTCTTGCCTGTGGCCTTGGCAAGGTGACCATAGTCTGGGTCACTTTGTGTCGAACTTCAGGACACTGCACAGAAAAAGACATTCCACAGAGCAAACTCAGTTCAGCCTCCACACGTGGCTCAGGCAGGAGGGCTAGGAGATGTCAGGATCAGAGGGCCAAGAGGAAGAACCCAGGAAAGTCACGGCTTCCTGACACCAAGCCAAGCTGCCATGAATATGAAAGGGTTTCAGGGGGCCAACACACAATGGAGGAGCCCAATCTTCCATCCCACCTGGATGCTGGTCTCAAATCAATCAGCACAGCAGGAGGGGAAGGGCCAACCATGGAGAGAGCTTCTACACTGCGGGGACGTCTAACCCTGTTTGCCTTTGATCTCTGTTGGGAAGGACAAGCAGAGCACACAAAGGACAGCTCAGCAGTGCAGGTCCCGGAGGCCCTTCTCTCTGCTCCGAGTTCCCAGGATGGCAAGCCTTCCTGGAAGCCATGTTGCTCATTCATCTGAAATGTAAACCTCCCTCTGTCCCCCACAAATAATAGTGTAGGGAAAACCTCAGAGCCCTAGCCAGGTACAGGGGGCTAATCATGTAGAAAGGGTCGTGGGGGATCTAGCTTGTCCCGCCTTTGTCCCCCACCCCAGTAGCTGGGACAAGATACATCAGCAAACTTCCAAGATGCCAGTGAGCAGCCTGAAACTCTTGGTATCCTGGGGAGATGAGGGAACACAGGCCAGCCTTCGTCATCATGGCCCCAAGTAAGAAACTTATTTGTGGCCTCAGGGCAGGGAATTAAGGCCTGTGTCCTGACTTTGCTTTCTCATTTTCATGGGAGACAGTGGGCTCTGGTGAACGATCTCTGGACCGGGGGGTTTTAGGGTCAAGTTCAAGATGAAGCCTTCCCTCCTGCTTCTGTGCCCCCTTTTGTGTTTCCTTCCTGTTCCCTCGTGAGGACTTGTCATTGGATTGGAGTTCACCCCAACCCCATGTGAGCTCATCTAGAGACCTTTACTGTCATCACGGCCAAGGTCTCAGGTGGTGCTGGGTGGTGTATCTTTTGGAGGTCACAAATCAATCTATGATGGGGAGACCAACACAACCCCTGCCTGTGGACCCTATGGTCTAGAGAGGGGCACACACATGAACAGACAGCTTTTGCCTTACTCCCCCTCTCTCAGCCACGGACTCCTCACTGGCCAAATGGGAACTGCAGATGTGTAAGGGGTGGGCACGGAGGCAGGCAATTCACAGGTCCCAACCCGAGGCCCCGGCTCCATGACCGCTCATGTTCTTGTTCATGTTCTTGGTGCAGACAGGGCTCTGCTGGAAACCCACAAGGAGACTTGGTCTGCCTTTGTGGTGAAGGTGGCCCCTCGCTCAGTGTCTCCATCTGAAGCCCCTGAGAAGCACGAGCAAAGCTGATGCCCAGACCCCCCTGGACTGAGCTGAAACTGCCCTGGATGGAACCTGGGCCCTGGGATTTTTAAATGCCTTCCCGTGAGCCTGATGCACAAGGAGACTGAGCACATTGGCTGATGTGAATCATGAATGAGAGCTGAGCTCGCCCA
This sequence comes from Murina feae, assembly GCA_004026665.1. Lineage (NCBI taxonomy): Eukaryota > Metazoa > Chordata > Mammalia > Chiroptera > Vespertilionidae > Murina > Murina feae. Next base: position 26,561 of record PVJC01002977.1, read on the forward strand.
GAGGAGGAATGTGCCAGGCAGAGGTCCAGCTTTAGCAAAGACATGGCGATGAGAACCACCCGCTCTGTGGGTGTCAGGAGCTGCCTCATGCAACTGGGTGCCCAGTGGGAGGCAACGGCTGTCCTGGTGGCCGAAGTTCAGGGGCTCTGGGGAGGGATTGAGGACAGGGAGTCCTGGTGATGCCAGGCCAGCGGGGGGTTTGGTGGGCAGTTAGTGTCTAATTAACTGATAGTGACCCTAACCCAGTAAGTGGCAGACAGGTCAAAGACGGAGGCCTAAGTGGTCTTTACAGGCAAGGGCAGGCAAGGCTCCAGGCAGCCCTACTCTGTCTGCCTTTGATCTTTAATCCCAGCCTCAGATGAGCGCCCCCTGAGCCAGACAGCTCTGATCAGGTCACAGAAGTGACACAATGAATACAAGGAGAGAAGGGTCGGGAGACAGAGAGAGCAAGAGAGAAGGGGGAAAAGCATCTTCCTGGGATAAGATTACCAGCCAAGACAGAAGGCTCAGAGGCGGTGGGCGGGCCAGGCCACAGGGATAAGGAGGCGGCGACTCACCACCTTTCGCCCCCCAAAACTCCATCCTTTCTGCCCTGCGTTGTGCCAAACCAAAGCCCAAACTTAACCAGACAAAGGAAGACACAGGCAAGGTTGGCATTTATGTTTACAATTTAATGAGTGCTTTAAAAAAAAAAAAAGTATGAAATAAAAAGAGGATGGCTCTGAGATTTATGCTGCCACTCATGCTTGGATGCCGATCACTTATCTGGATAATTAAGCAGCATCAGCAAGCAACCAGACCCCCGAAACCTGATATTAATCCGTCCCTCTTAATAGCATCATGGAGCCGCCACGCAGAACTCAGCCGAGACCTCCTAATCCCCCTTTGTCGCGTTCCGCCAACGCTCACAGCACTGCTATCCTGGGTGGGAGTGGGAGTGCTCCAGGCGTGCATCAGCAGCTGCAACAGAGTCCCGAGGAGGGCAGGTTGTATAGGGTGGGAAGTACAACTGCTCTGCCAACGGGCAAGGGGAGAGGCAACCAGCAACGAGCGAGGGGCTCTCTCCAAATTCAGGGTGACGGGCACTTTGCAGCGGGGTTTCCCCACCCGTGCCCTCTGGTGGCCAAGTCCAACCTCGGGGTCTGCTTCGGTCACCCTGCCGCCTCCTTCAGCTCCCTTGGCCCCACCTTGCATTGCATCTTGTCCTTCCTATTTGGCCCCGACCTTCACTCCAGGTCCCTTCCCTCCTAGCTCTGGGCTCTGCCAGGGGATGCCTGCTTGGTTCTTTGGGTTTCACAAAACACAGACACACTCAGGTTGACAGAGCCCATAAAGGTCTCTTCTAGCAGCACATTGGTTTCCAGGAAAAGAGAAGGCAGACAGGACCCACACAGGACAGACATGCCAGGCTGTGGCTCATTCTGACCCGCACTGTCTGCTCCAGCCACCGGGGTGTCTTGGTGACTGGACATTTGAGGATGTTACCGCTCCCTCCACTAGAGGCTCTACCATCCCGTGACCTCGGCCACGCTCTGTCACTGGCTCTGCTGTCCTGCCTCCACCAACTGCTTTTCTGTGGGCTTGGTTGTCTCACTCAGACTCTCCCAGAGGTTAGGACACTCGGTCTGCAGTGACCTCATGGGGTGAGCTCATCAGACCATGTGGGAGGTCCCAGAAGCTGGGCTGCCTCGGGCTAGGGGAGTCCCAAGAGAGGCTGGAGGTGGGTCAGTTACCTTCCCAGGGCCAAGCCTGCAGCATGGGAGCCGGGGCAGGGCACTGCCCTTTGTTGATGAGATAACCTGGTCCCGACCTTCCTGTGTGGAGGTGAGGGCGGCAGGAGGAGGGGCACCCATCCACAACCAAGGGGGTGCTACCTTTACCTTTTCATGTTTCATTTGTACAAAAATGGCAAAATGTTTTTACAGGCGATGCCGACTGTGGGACGAAACTGAATTAGAGCATCCTTAATTAATATGTCAGAATATAAGAAATGAGGAAAATATGTATAATTAAATTCTTGCACTAAAACGGGATTTAAAAATGAGACAAAAATAGTAGCATGGGCCCCCCTCTTCCTCCCAACCTCCTTCCTCCCCTTTTTTTCCAGAAAAATAACAATAATAATAATAAAAGAAGTGTCGGCTGTGGCAGCTGCCACCTCCAGGAAAGGTGGGGGTGCTAGTGCTGACATCCTGATCACCCCCAAAATTAGACACAAATTGTCGAGATTAAAAGTTCTCCCCCCATCAGGTGCCGATGGCCCTGTCCTCCTGCTCAGATGCTATGTGATATGACAGCAAGAGGGACACGCTGGTTCCCTGATGGCTGGCATGGTGATGAGGCTGTGGAGACAGGTGCTCCTGAAAGCCACATGGGGATAATACCCAATTATGTTGCACAGGCAACAGTGAAGGGGGCCTTCCTTCCTTTTTTTCCCTCCCTCCCTCCCTCCCTTCTTTTCTTCCTTCCTTCCTTCCTTCCTTCCTTCCTTCCTTCCTTCCTTCCTTCCTTCCTTCCTTCCTTCCTTCTTTCTTCCTTCTTTCTGCCTCCAGCTGACACCAAGTATCCCTGGGCAGGACCTGCAGGTGATGAGGCCATGCACTTAATGTCACAGAAACGCACTCGGACTCATGCCCCCACCCGACGGGTGACTGAGTCCCTCCGAGTCCCAGGCCCCTGTGTCCACAAAGTCCTGGGGACAGAGCTGCCTGTTCATCCTTAAGAGGGAGACACTCGGGGCTTCCTCAGACCCCCGGGGGACTCAGACACAGGGTGTGGCATCTTCTCCTCTGGGGAAAGAAGGGAAGAACTCCTTTTCTGCTCCCCGGGGATCCAGTGTAACGAGGGAGGCGTTTTGGGTCCATCTGGGGATGGCATTGGGTGGTCATGTGGGAGATTTCTTCCTGGGGTTGTTCCATCTCCCTCCTTAGTGGGGATATTCCCACACCACCCCCCAGAGCAGCCAGAGGGACGCCTTTCTCAGATGGCTCCACTCTTCCTGGGAAGGAGATGCCCCTTTGAGGGGATCGAGGCTGGGGATTCATGAGCATGTGCCCATGAGGCCAGCGTCTTTGTGCCCGAGGTCTTCTGAGTGCAGGCAGAACCGAGGCGTCCCAGGGCCCAGCGCAGGTGCGGGAGGTGGACCGAGAGCAAACCCCGGCATTGTCACCCACTGTCCATGTGATGCAGGCCAGTGGCTCACTCCATGTTCTTCTCTACAAAATGGGGATGATATGGCCTGTTCCCAAGGATCAAGGTGGACATTAAATCAGTGTGTGGGTGTGGAGGGGGCCAGGAGGGGATCAGCAGGCAGCTCTCAGCTCTCAGCCCACATGCACACCTTTCCAGCCTACAGCTGATGACTGGGGCCCCCATCTGCCAGTGTCCTTGCAGAGCCGGGCTGGGCACCTCCTCTGTCTGGCCCCTGCCTCCTTCTCTGGTCTTTCCCACCAAGGACCTTCCCTAAGCATCTCGCTCCCAAACTCCTCCTCAGCCTCTGCTTCCTCAGAACTCCCTCTGCACCCCCAACTCCCAGTGGGCTTGCTTAGTGAGGGCTGAGGACTGTCTTTGCTGCTTTGCAGGAGGGAGGCAAATCCAAGAACACTGACGCCCCATCTGCTCTCCTGCGCGGTCCCCTCTGTGAGGGAGCACCAGGGCCCCAGGAGGGGCCGGACTAGGGGGCCTTGGAGAAGATAGAGAGAGAGAGAGTGGGAGTTAACATGCTCCCTTGGCCCATGCGGGGCTCTGGACCTTTAAGAATCCTGGCCCCTGGATGGTTGTGGGAGGGGAAGGCTCCCTCTCCTGGCCCAGCCAGTGAGTGATCCTAACTCACTGAGTGACAGTCTGATCGTCAGTCTGGATCCTAGAGCCCTTTGAGCGGAGGAAGGAAGGGCCTGGACAGGAACCCGCTCTGGGTGCTGGAAGGAGCATTCCCAACTCTGACTATGTACATGGGCTGCTGGGTCCGAGGACAGCTCTGCCATTGGTGGAAACAGCCATATGCCCAGGGGCCTGTGCTGGCGCCCTCTGCTGGGTATCCAGGTGGGTCTGAGGACAGATTCAGAAATGTCCAGCACTGCCCTGGGCACTGAGTGGAGGGATGAGACAGGGCTATTCACCTTCCTCAGGCTAAGAGCCTGGTGTTGGGGACCTCTGAGTCACCTGTGGAGCTGCCAGTGTTTTCTGCCTGCTGTGCAGCTTGGGACCTCCCTCTCAGCCTCTCTGGATTTGAGATGTCATTCCTAAAACTTAATGTCAGATGGTATATGAGTCCAAATCACTTCTCCCATCTCTGACCTCCTACTGGGCGCTTGGTTCTGTGGAATTCCTGCATGTCTCCTGACACCAGCGCGTAGTAGGCATTCAGAACTGGTTGTGGGCATTCCCAGTGCATGGGGCACACCTTCCCAGCACAAGAACTCTGCTTCCTGTGGCATCTGGGAGTGTGTTTGAATGGGAAATGAGTGGGCATGTTCTTTTGAAGATGAGATGGCATGTCCCTTGTCCTCCAGCTCCACGCAAACCAGCTCAGCCAGCACAGGGGGCGTGCATCCCATGCTCTGTCCCAGGAGCTGCTCCCTCTCCCTGCCTCAGGGCGCCCTGAGGTCCCGCTCAACCCGGCTAAGCTGTGTCTGCACAGAGATGCTCACAGCTCGGCCTTTATAATCACTGCTCTGAGCAGGCTCTGCCAGCAGCTCAGGCTCTGGGAGGGCACAGGGGGATCTCAGGAGCTGCTCCCTGCACAGGAGGCCCAGCTACTACAGACAGGTGGGGGAGTGAGGGGGGCATTGCTCTCTTTGAAGAGCCTCAGAAGCATTTCTATGCCCCTCTTTCAGCAGAACAGGACTTCTCATGGAAACCGTTGATTTTATGGACACAGAGACTCATGTAACTAATATCGTGTCCATCCTGGAAAACCAGGGCCACCCTGGGGCCTCTCTCTGGGCACTGATTTTATTCTCCCCTGTGTGATATTTCCCTCAAATGCTTTCACATTTTTCTACTTTCTTCACTTATTTCTGTTTTGTTGATGGAGTGTTTGCAAGCTTTCTCAAGTCCTTCGTGGGAGAAGTGAAATACTTGTAAACGATAAAATAAAATCGCAGGGAACGGCTGCCGGCTGTGAGGTTGTGAAGATGAGGGTGACTGTTTCCTCCCGCTGAGCTGGCCTGCTCTCTTTTCATGCTGTTTGTCCAAGAATGATTGGCAAGTGGCTGGAGAAGAAGGTGCCTTTGCAATGGGGGAAGGGCCCATCCTGTCAGGCTCCCCTCCCCTCGGTCCTAAAGTGGCCACAGGGTTGCCCCTAGGGCTGCTTGATCAAGCCTTGTTAATAGGCCTGGGAAGCACCAGCCCTAGGCTGTCCTCAGGCTGGGAAGTGGCCTGTCTGGGCTCAGAGGTGGAAATCGGCCCAGCTGCCGGGTAACAGGTGTTCATGTGGCAGCCCCTCACCCCCGCCCCCAGGGGAGCTCCGAGGGAAAAGGGATCAGGTGTGCTCACGGGTGCCCCCTGGACCCGTGAAACCCAAGCTCTGTGGCTGGGGAGTACGTTCAAGCCTCGTCAGGGGGCTGCCCTACCAGCTGGGGCCTGTGCAATGTCCACTGGGGAGGAGCGGGGAGTGGGTCAGAGGAAAAGCGCACTGCTCAGAGAGGGTGACATTCTAGTATATGGTATGTGTTAATGTGTGTCTCCCCTGCCAGACGTGTTACACAGATCTTAGACGCTCTAGGGGGACAGCACTTGCCTGTCTGGCTCACCAGTCAACCTCCAGTGTCTAGAGTAGCACTTGGCTTATAATAGATGCATAATAAATATTGGTAAAAAGAAGGAAGGAGTTGGGGAGGGAGGAGGAAGGAAAGGAAGGAGGACATTTAGAAGTTTTTAGGATACAGCTGGCCAGAATTCACCTGAGCAAGCGTTGGAAAGTATATAAACACTGAAAGCACATGTTTGAATAGAAAATGTTTGGTAGAAGCTCATGTGATGCTCCAGGGGAGCAAGAGGATGGATGGGCGGGGGGAGGCTTGCAAGCAGAGCCAGTGAAGGGTTTCATATGAGGTGACTCCTTTTTATCAATTCCGCTTTCAAAGAGGGAGATGCTCAATGATCCGCCTCAACATATTCTCTGTAACTACAAGCATATACTTTCTAGTCAGAGAAAAGTTGGAAAATGTGGACAAGTATAAATACAAAAATTAAAATACCGTAACTGCATCACCCAGTCAGAATCTCTATTGGCATTAAGTGTGTGTTTTATTCCAGTCTTGTTTCTCTCTCTCTTTTTTTATTTTCAGTAAGTGGAGCTATCATCTACGTATTGTCTCTATATTAATTACTACTTTACTACTATATTTTAAATATTCCTATCTTTTGGAAAACATTTTTAATATCTGTATCTAGTTAATCACATGGATACTCTATAATTTACCTGACCATTGTAAAATTATTTACTATGTATATTGGCAATCATTATGAATAATGATTTGTTAGTGTCTCTTTATAGAATGATTTGCATGTTGATTGCTGCCATAGGTGGCAAATAAAAATAGAATCATTCAGTCAATTGAATGTACACTTCTCAGTTTGGAGAGATGCAAAGAAGAGAAGAAGCAGGAGGATGCTCACAGACTCAGGGAAGATCTGCAGTCACATTTCTCACTACATTTTGAGTGGATACATGAGCTGTGCTGCTGGCTCTGGTGGTGGTCATGGAAAAGATGATGATGGTTTGGAGGTGATGAGAGTGGTTGTGGTAGTAACCTGGTGGTGGTGATGACCTGGTGGGGGAGGTGACCTGGTAGTGGTGACCTAGTGGTGCTGGTGACCTGGTGCTGTGACCTGGTGGTGGTGGTAACCTGGTGGTTCTACAGTGGTGATGCCCATCTTCTCATTGACAAGTGATAGTAGATATGACACCAAATTTAGTTTAGTTAAGGATATAATATCAGTAACAGCCATTGTTGGACTAGAAGGAGCCCTTTATTTGGATGGAACACAATAATAATTTGGAGGTTCCTGGACAACGTTCCAAAGGCAGTCTATGTGACACCCATGCTCCACCTTCAGACGTATGCTGTCTCAATCTTGCTTGGGACTGTGTATTTGCAAAAGCCACATGTTCAAAGGCCATATTGAAAAAGTAATTCTGTGATTGAGCAAAATGGTATGAACTCAGTACCTCTCAACTGCTCCTAATTTCATTTGATGGGGAAATAAGTGTGAAAAGATAGCTGGTCCCTGAGTCTTCGCCTTCATAGCTACCCTCTTTTATATGTTTTTATTTTAAATTCTTCTCTTTCTCTCTTTATAGCATCAGGCCCAGGATGCCTCAGGGAAGAACTCTGGGACCTAGGGAGGGCTGGGCTACAGAGGGAGGAACCCACCATCCCCATCACTGAGCATTTAACCCAACATACAGGCTGGGCCTCACTAGCGCAAATAAATCATAATGTATTTTCAATTAGTTTGCACTCTTCCGAGCTGCTGTCCTGAGTAATTAGAAAAACAATTCACATTCTGCCAGGAGCCCATGTGAAGTGTTATCTCTGGGATAATTATCCGTCTCCAGTTCAGTTCCTGCCCTGCTCAGGTCAGCCTGGCCGCAGGAGGACACCCAGGGAGCATTAATGAGCTCTCATTGAAGATGTTAAAAAGCTTGTATTGATCTGTTTGTCCAAGAAGGAGATATTTAAGCCTCTCTGCTGAGGGCAGGAGAGACAGGAGCCCTTCACAGAGCCTCTTAGCTGCCGGCCGGGCTGCTCCCGCCTTCCTCTTCCTCTCAGAGAGTCTCCATCCGAAGGGCAGTCTTTGTTCTCTGCCCCACATGCCACTCTCCAGCATCTGTGTTCGTGTGTGTATGTGTCAGAGAGAGAGAGAGAGAGAGAGAGAGAGAGAGAGAGAGAGAGAGAGAGAGAGGCAGAGGGAGAGGCAGAGGGAGACAAAGAGAGAGAAACAGAGAGAAAGAGAAGAGAAAGGATGAAGAAACAGGAAAGGTAGCCCAGAGAGTGAGTTTGAATCCGTAAGTCTATCCCAATATAAACGAATGAACAAGTAACTGGGTGAGTAAGTGGAGAAGTGAGGAGAGTTCTCTCATATCACAAAGTAGAACTAATAAATGCAGGAGAGAAGGAGGAATTAGATAATCATCAACTCTCATAGCAAGAGCTGATCCAGGCAAGATACACCAAACACCGCAGTACAATGAGAAACTGAATATTTGCATAGCTTCAGCATATCTTACAACAAGATACTTCCTAATTTGAAAGGGGAAAAAGAAGAACTTCCCAATAGAGAAACATGGTAGACACCATCTTAACCAAGAGATCAAAGGTGACATCAGCAATAATGGGACGCATTGCCCTCACATGCCTCCTGGTATGGAGGGCATAGCACTGCTTCTGCAGCCTCCCTGCCTCTATCTCCAGGCAACAGCCGAAACACTCAAATTAAAGGACCTTCTGGGAAATAAGTGGTCTGAGCTCCTCCAACTGTCAAGTTCATGAAAGCAAAGCCAGACTGTGGATGGAGGGGTTCCAGGTAAGAGAGACTAAGGAGAGGGCCAGCTAAATGGAACATGGGCTCCTCAACTTGATCCTGGGCCAGAAAAATTAAATGTATTTTGCTTTTAGGAACAGTTAGGGAGGGTTAGTGAAATTTGAATCAAATCTGTGGATTAGATTGTAATGTGTATTAGTGTTCATTTCCTGATTTTCCCATTGTACTTTGGTGATTGAAGTCTTTATGGGTAAAGGAGCTCATGTCTACAATCTACTCTCAAGTGACTCAGTAAGAACAAATCATAATGTACATATGTGTATCTGTAAATATGTATGCCATCTATATGTCTATTTCTATGATGTCTGTGACTATGTCTATCTATATCTATATCTGTATCTATATCTGTGTCTGTATCTATATCTGTATCGGTATCTATATCTGTATCTGTATCTATCTGTATCTATATCTCTACCTACCTAGCCCTCTAGCCATTAACCCATAGAGATTGTGGTGAATGCTAATTAGGGACTCCGGGTAAAGGGCATTTAGGAATTCTTTGTATCAATCTTGCAACTTTTCTATAAGTCGAAATATTTTAACAATATTACAAAAAGGAAGGAAAGAAGAAACACAAGAAGGATGGATAGAAGAAAGGAAGGAAGGGAAGAAGGAAGGGAGAAAGGAAGGTAGAAAAGAAGGGAGAAAGGAAGGGAGGAACAACCAGACACCCTCTCCAGAAATTCCTCATCCAGGGCCCTGACTTGGTGAGAGGGGCATCAGTTGGAACCAGCCCAGTAGGACCCTATGGCCTCAGTCCTCACTCACAGGATATCCAGCTCATCAGATTGTTCATGGGAATAGCTTTGAGTTGGGAGTTAAGAGATTAGGAGGAGTCTGGCCCCAACCCTGATGTCAAGAAGTTGGGATGCCCAGAGTAGCTCCCCATTGCCTCTGGGTTTTGGGGTTGCCCATCTGCAGTTAGGGTTGGACTTGAGCATTGAAATCTATATGGAGGCACAGACTTTCTTTTGAGTCAAAATAACTGAAGGGATGAGCATATGTTTAATGCACCAGGATAACACGTAAGCGAAATAAACAGGGGGACAGCATGGGGGGGAAGGTAAGCATTAGATTCGAGGCCAGAGGACCTGGGTTTGCATACTGGGCCTCAGTGTCTGCATCTCTGGCAGAAGTTACCTGCACTGGATATGCATGGCTCTCAGCAGTCACCCTCTGGAAGGCACCTGGATAGGAGGACCCTGTGCCCACAGGTGGGAGGGGGCTCTAGGAAGATGAGGCAAATGAAAACAGGTCAGTGTGGAGCAGGATTCAGAGCAGATAGACGTAGGTTTGCTTGGCTCACTGTGCCCGGGTTCTATATCTGGAAAATAGGGACAGTACAGCCTGTCTGTTTGGGTAGTTGGAGGTTGTCTACCACCCACCCTGCTCTCCTTCTAACCCCCAAACAAGAAGCCATCATTACTGTATCGATGCTGGAACAATGCCATCTTTGTCCCCCAGCTTAACCTAAGCCTCAGATCAGATTCTATGGACATGACAACCCGCCCCCTCCCATCTGCCAGCTGAGAATATTTCATGCAAAACTGCTGATTCTTCTCTCAGAATAACACCCCCCTCACCCCACTCCACCCTCGAACTCTGCATGCTCAGGGCCAGTTCTGAAAGGCTCCCAGCTAATAAGAAGCAGGAACAGGTGAGCCCTGGGCTCTGAGAACACACCTTTTGTCTCCTGAGAGGTCAGCCAGCCGTGCGGCCCTAATTAAGAGCTTACATCAGAGACCCATCTGCCCAAGTTCAGCATGGCTCTTCCCCTGAACGTGTATTCCTTTGTCTCCCCCGCCTGACTCACAGCCCTGTCAAAAGGTCACAGTTCTGGAGCGTGGGACCGCGAGGGTAGGCCCCCTCCGGAGGCCTGGGAGGGCTGTGCCTGCTCTGCTGGGATGGGATGCCCAGACTCACCAGGAGGGGCAGGGGCCGGCAAAGCAACAGCCAGCATTGTAGTAAATAAAAGCCTCCAGCAGGAGCTGTGGTTTGGACCAAGCAGTGATGTGTGGCGTTCTGAGAGGGTCAGTGTGGATCAAGTGAGCACATGCGATGGATATGCTAATTTCTTACATTAACAAATGTGCTGGAAAGGCTGCGGCTTATTTTTTTCTTGGAGGGAGTAAGTGTAGCTTGCATGTGGCATCAATAATGATATGCTAATGACCTGCTTCCAAATTTAGATTACAAACATTTAATTGGCAAATCGCAGATAGAGCCGAGAAGACAGCATTCTTGGTTGGGACCCAGTTTTAAGGTCCAAATGTGAGGTTTGGTGAATTTCAATTCCAGGCCCGGTATATATATAGGATCTCTATACTGAGATATGGACATGGTTAGCGGGTTTGGGATTATACTGTTGGATGTGGGTATAGCTCAGATTTAGAGCTTCCTCGCTCCATAGGGAACATCCAGAGAATGTCAGCCAGGACCTGCATGTCCCCATTTCAGCTCATGCACATATGCACATGGAGTATACATGCACATACATACACACACATGCACATACATGCACACACATACACAGTAAGTGTAAAGACAGCTAAGTAAATCATGGAAAACAGCTTTAAAATAAAAGGATGAAAACAAAGGTGAACTAGTTTTGTAATAACTTGTAAAATAACTTCAGAGCCGACTTCCATTTTTTTGTAACCTGGAATAAAGTATATTTTCTCATAGGAGAGAGTGAATGTGATTGGTCCATTAAACTTCCAGCAAAGAAGAAATATCACAACATGATGGAATTTGGATTAAACTACTAAAATGGGAAATATTTTATAAAATAATAAGTCCATAGTCTCCCTCAGCATTATTCTCGTTGCTTCTTTAGTCTCACTCATCCTCTCTCTAGTTCACTTCCTTTATTTTTCTCTGTGTATTTTCTTTTTTTCTGTTATACTCATTCTTTCATCACCAGACTCCCATTCTTGCTGTACATCCTCTCTTCCTCCCTCCCTCTCCCTTCATTTCTCTGTTCTCCACTACACAGTGTTAGGAAAGTGATGTCCTGGGTGAGCCGGATGGTGGGGGCCAGGCTGGGCTGGGTGTGGGCACTTCCGACTAATCCACACAAACCTCTGGACAAAAAGAAGCCCCTTGTTTGGCTCTGGTCGTGCCAGGGTCAGAGTTTACTGATGAGGAAACTCAGAGCAGGGCAGGGGGAGTTTGTCCAGGGAGGAGCCAGAACAGGAGGCTGAGCCTCTGCCTCTTGCCTCCCCTCACCTCTCTTCTCAGCAGCCTCTCCCACTTGCACCCAGAGCTCTGCCGTGGCAAAGCATTTTATCATTTACACTACAAGCTCCTTGCCGAGTGCTTCTTTACTGGAGGATTGAAGAAACGAACAAGGAAAAAGCACAGGCTACTTGTTTCCTTAATTTATTTTAATGTCCGGGTCTTTGTCTTCTGCTGCAGCTCCAGGACCCATTTGTCTGTCCTGTGCCCTAAAGGTCGGGAAAGGATGCACCTCTATCCAGGGTGCTGAGGGTAGGGAAGCGAGTGGGCACTGGATGTGAGGATTCCGTGCGCTCTGGAGCTGGGAAATCAGGGAAAGCAAAAAGGGAGGGGTGGTGACAGCAGATGGCTACGAGGCAACAGAACCTGAGGCGTGAGGAGGAGCCCCCTGCCGCTATGCAAGACAGGAAGTCACTGTGGAGAGAGGAAGAGCACTCTGGGCTAGGAGCCATGTAGGGTGCCAGCTTCCCGCCCACAGCTACAGTCCTAGGGAGGCAGCAGGTGCATGCTCAGTGGGACTGTGGGCAAGTCCTGAATCCTTCTGCACCTGGGATTCCTCACGCGACAAATGGGATCAAAAACACCTGCCTCCCCAGCTAGCGGGGGCTCAGTGGTTGAGCATTGACCTATGAACCAGGAGGTCCGGGTTCTATTCCTGGTCAGGTCAGGGCACATACCTGGGTTGCAGGCTTGAGCCCCAGGGTGGGGCGTGCAGGAGGCAGCTGATCAATGATTCTCTCTTATCATTGATGTTTCTATCTCCCTCTCCCTCTCCCTTCCTCTGTGAAATCAATAAAATACTTAAAAAAACACACCTACCGCAATGGGTCGCTGTGAGAGTACTTAAGTGATTACCTCTGTCTGAAGTCAGTGCCCAGTGGTCCTTCTTACAGATGAAAAAATGAGGCCTTCATCTCCAATTCCCTCATTCTGCTCCCACTGGCCCTAATATCGCCACTGCCCTTGAGACCTGTGGTGTCCAATTAACAGCCACTGGCCACATGCAGCTACTGAGCATTTGAATGGAGTGTGTCAGAATTGAGACGTGCTATGCATGCAACGTATATGCCTGAATTTGAGGATGTAGCATAAAGAAATGAGTATAAAATATCTCATCAATAATTGGTTATATTGATTACATGTTGAAGATACTCTCCTGGAGATAGATTAAGTTGAAGATAGACACTATTTTAGGGCAGGGGTGGGGAACATATAAGGCCCATGAAATCTTTGGTCTGGCTCTGCCAGGTCGTTAGAGGTGAGTTAACTACTAGTAAATGTTTGACCACACATAGCGGGCTCATTTCTAAGCTGATAATTGTGTATGGCCCGCAAATGATGTTGCGGGCCATCCAAACAGCCCTTGGCAGAAGAAAGGTTCCCTGCCTGGGGGTTAGGGCCCACAGCCCTAGCCGCTGTTGCTTGTTTCCAGAAGTGAGCCCTGGCTGCCTGTTGGCCTAAGCGACGCTTATGGACTGGGTGCCTGTTCCATGAGAATGTTCACCTTGCTTTCGACGACTGCCATGACTTCCCGCCTCTTTTTTTTATTTTTTATTTTTTTATCCTGTTGTGTGCTTTGAGGTTGGATGGGCACGCTCACCTTCCAAGTGTGAGGTCACCTTCCCATCATGCCCTGAAGCAGCCATGCCCTTCCCAGGGCTGCACCCAAGCTCTGGGACTCAGGAGGAAAGCTGCGCCTTTTGGTAAATGATTTATGGAGACAGCCTGGAGAAGTATTCACTGTGAAAGGCGTGCATTATTTATTTCTGGTCCAAGGTGACAGGGTGTAGCCTGATAGCAGCTTTCTAGTCTATGAGGCTGTGATAAGGCCCCTAACACTGCCGCCTTGCTATCTGATGTCCCTGAAGCTCAATGCAAGCCCCCAAGGTCCAAGCGGAGGCTCCAGCAGGGACTTGAGTAATTAAACAAAACACATGGGACAATTCACTATCAGGGACAGCCTGGGGCATGTCCCCTCTGCCTGTCTCTCTCACCCCGCCCCCCTACTTGCTGCTCACGGTGCTGAAGGACAAGCAAGGTGTTTCATGAACACCTGTCATGTGAATAAATATTTGAACAGACACATGAGGAAATAAAGAGTGGATGGATGAATCTGTAAATTAATGAATAAATGAGTGAGTGAGTAAATGAACCAACTAACTTCTAGATGGGTGGGTGGATATTACAGTGGACGGGTGAATAAAATATCGTGTGCCTATATTTTTGTTAGTCAGATGGGAATGGGAAGAATGGCTGGTTGGTTAGCAGAATCAAAGAATGAAGGGTGAAAGAATGCATACATGAGTAGGTGAGTGGATGGATGGACGGAGGGACGGATGGATGGATGGGTTCAGCATGGTGTTGTACGTGAGGCTTTTCCTGGTATTTTTACTGAATGTGAGTGTCTACCTCTTCCCACTCGGTGTTGCTTTCCCTCTCTCTGCTTTATTTTTACCCTCTTAGTACTTGCTGCTATCATATATGTGGTATAATTTATAAATATGTGATATAATTTATATATTTATTCATTTGTTTCTTTTCCACTAGAACATAAACTCACAGTGACATAAGTATTGTATAGTTTACATAGGACTGTACCTCAAGAGCCCTCAACAATGACATTGCACAGGTTCTGGGGGACACAAGGGAACAGTTTGATGGTGAAACTGATCAGAAATCCCCTACCTCAGAGCAGCGCATGTCAGGAAAGCATGGCAGGGCTGCTGGCATCTGTCCCCACCCATCTGGGACACCAGGAGGTTTCCTAAGGGAGGGGCATTGGAGCCAACTTTTTGAGGACTGGCTGAGAAGTCAGGATGAGCATTGCAGGCAGAGTCCAGGGACTGAAGTGGGTGCCAAATGCCAAGAGAGGATGGCAGGACTCAAGTCAGAGTCCCGCGAATGGACTGGATTCAACCAAAACAGTCCTACAGTTCATGCTAAAGGGTTTGGGCTCTATCTTATTAGCAAGGCGATGGCAGTCCAGTGGGGGGCGGGGGGAGCAGATGGCATAGGTCTAGGTCTGCAGAGGGCCTGGCTGGTGGCCTTTGCAGTCTGAACTCTAAGGTCCACCACCCAGGCCCCATTCCAGACACTGAGGCCACCACAGTCCCACACGCAGAATGGGCTTTGATGTCTGTTCTCTGTATATCTGTAGCCACCTGCCTACCGCTCAGCCCCCTGCTAAAATGCTCATGTATGAAAAAACAACAACAATATATATGTTTGGTGTCCATCCTCAGTTCCTGGCACAGAGCTGCTAAACCCTAGGAGTGTCCTGAGTGATAGGGGTGCCTTTAGTTATTGATAAGGAGCCCGCTGAGATCAGACCTGAGTTTAAGAGTTACTTAAGAGTGGAGCCCTGGTCAGCTTCAGGCTAGGACGTCACCAGAAAAGGCAAGTGATTAGAAGATTATAGCTTTCAGTCCCACTGACCTCTGACCTCTAGGAATGGAAGGCAGAGAGCTAGAGACGGAGCTCTATGAACCCTGGAACAGGAAAGGGAGGAGAGCTCCAAGGTTGGCACACACATGGCAGTGGGGAGGGGGTGCAGCCCGTGGGCAAGGCATGGCACTTCTGGTACCCCTCTCTGACCCCATCCTTTGCTCAATGCATCGCTTCTGTCTGGCTGTTCCTGAGTATTAGTCTTTATAATAAACCAGTAAGTGTAAGTCCAGCGACTCCCTGAGTTCTGTGCATTCCAGCAAATTTTCCAACCTGAGGAGGAGGGGAGAGGGAAATTCATTCAAGGACAGTCACTCAGAAGTCGGGTGCCCTGGGCGTGTGGTTGGTATCTGAAGTGGAGATGGTCTGGAGAGACTGATTCCTTAAGCCTGTGGAGACGAAGCTAACTCCAGGTAGTTGATGTCAGAACCGAGTGAATAGTGGAACATCGGGTGGTATTGAGAGATTGGAGAATGGGTTGTTGGTGTCACCAAACTCTGTAGACATGTGTGCATAGCTCTTCCCTACCCAGTGTGCTAAAGACATGATATAGCAGGCAAGTCCATGTGCCTTTGAGACCTCACTTTATACCCTTGGGCATTTCTTACCCAATGGAAGAGGTCCACCTGGGGTTGGGTGGTTGATGGTAATTATCAAAGTGATACAGGGGTGAGCAAAAGTAGGTTTTAAATAAGACAGCGATTGATCAATACATTATAATGCAAGAATAAACTCCATGTTTCACCTACACACGACTGTAAACCTATACCTGTCCACCCCTATCTTTACAAGCCTGGCTTTGTGATTTTTAAAAGAAAATCTATTTATCTCAACAAGCACTGTCTGAACAGCTTCCTACAGAAGTTTTACAATCAGTTTTAATCAACTTTTTAAAAAATATATATTTTATTGATTTTTTTTACAGAGAGGAAGGGAGAGGGATGGAGAGTTAGAAACATCAATGAGGGAGAAACATCGATCAGCTGCCTCCTGCACACCTCCCACTGGGTATGTGCCCACAATCAAGGTACATGCCCTTGACCGGAACTGAACCTGAGACCCTTGAATCCACACACTGACACTCTATCCACTGAGCCAAACCAGTTAGGGCTTAATCAACTTTCAATATAAAAGATGACCTACCAGGCCAGCTGGGCAAGGAAGAGGAAGTAGTAGAGAACAAACTCTCTCCCTAAGGAATACATTTCTTTCCTCTATGATATAGTACCTATCAATCACCTGAATTGGACTCGTGTCTTCATGGACACAACAACTTAGTCATTGGTTTTTAATTCACAGTCACTGCTCTCTTGCTGTGTGTGAGGAATTTCCCAGGACGGTGGGAGTGAAAGCCATGGTCTGACTTAGTCACCTCTCTCTGAGCCCAAGACCAGACACCAGGTGACATGGCATGGCCTCCTGCTGTGGGTGGGAGCTTTCCCCACCCTTGATGCTGGGTTTGGTCATGTGATTTTATTTTGTCCAAAGGAATGTTAGCAACTTTGTGGTAGAAGCAGAGAAGGAGTTCCAGTGTTCTTGCATGTCTGCCACCTTCTGGAGATGCCATAACTGGGCTTGTTTTCTGGTTCCAGGAGACAAGATTCTTCCGGAGCCAAGTCACCATACACTGAGCTTAATCCAGAGAGGTGACCCCCTCTCTCCCCACCACCACAGACCCATGACTATGCCCTGTCCAGACCAGCCCAGTCCAAGCTAGATCAGCCCACCCCAGCTGGTGGACAGGCTCATGAGTTAAGTAAATGCTTGTGGTTGTTCATTGCACACCATTTTTGTGGCATTAGCTCACTGATACAAAGATAAATCAGAACAGTTTACAAGTGATAAAATGTATTCCCAATAATTTAATGTGAGCAACCTTCTGAGACTGTTTTTATTTAAAAAGAATCTGCTTCTTGGTTTCCAGAAGTAGATTGTTAATGATAAATGTTCTCCTAGAGAAGAAATTCAGTGGAGTAATTGTTGGGGGTGGGGGGTTAAAATCCCTAATAGCTCAGATTGCTCTCAGGATTGAACGTTCACTTTAACAAATTCACTCTGCCCCCATGGTGTTTCTGTGTCAATGGCTGAGGGTCACCCACCCCCAGCACACACATGCACTTTGAATCGACCCTGTATTTTTCAGATGTCACTTTTCATTTCACTTTTGTTCTTCAAAGATGGAAAGCCCTTTTCAGGAAGGAACAGAGAGGCTGGATACTCAGGATCCTAACCCATTGCTCAGAGTAGATCACAGTCCCGTGGTCTAAGGAGATGTCAAGGATGGTGCGGGAGTGGTCTAACGCCACAATAGTCACAGGATGGATACTGGAAATGAACATTTGCTTTGAGCTCATGGAGCGTCGCCTCTCGCTCCGTCATCACTGTGTTGATTGCATGGGCCAGGGCCAGGAGGACGGACACTGCTCATTGGCTGACCCTAAATCTTCCTCAGTACCTCCTCTTAGCATATTCTCTAGAAAGGTTTTCGAAGGTACGATTTCAGTTTTACTGTTTCCCTTGAAGCTAAGGATGATGCTATGAATTGAATTATACACCCTCCCCCAAGAAATGTGGAAGTCCCTTCCACCCTGTATTTAGGGATATGACCATATTTAGAAACAGGATTGTTGAAAGTGTCATTAGTTAGGTTATGATGAGGTTCGACTGGACTAGGTTTGACCCTAATCCACTAGGACCCATGTCCTTATCAGAAGAGAGAAGTGTGGCACATGGATGAGCAGACAGGACAGTGGACACACAGAAGGAAGATGGACATATGAATATGCAAGCAAGGTTGGAGTGATGCTGTCACATCAAGGGTCGGCAGGAATACCAGAGGCTGGAGGAGGCCAGAAAGCATCCTCCCCAGAAGCCTGGAGGGCATGCAGCCTGCTCATGCTTTGCTCTTGGACCTCTGGCCTCCAGAACTCGAAGACACTGCTTTTTGTTGTTTTAAGCCACCCTGGTTGTGGTACTTGGTTCCAGCAGCCGTGAAAACCGGTGCAGAGCATCACACAGATACTCAGGGCCGTGCAAGAGTCTGAAGCCTCTGGGGGGTTTCTGAGAAAGATTTGGTTGTCTGCTAGAAAACCAAACGGCTGCTCCCAGTCACTCCCTGCCCCCCCCCTTCTCTCCTCTTCCAATGCGGATGCAACAATTGGTTCTAAGAGAGTGATCTTAGAACCGGGCAGCAGCCAGGGACATGCTGGAGACAGGAGAGCAGAGACCCCCATGGTCTGAGTTCCAAGCGCTTTGCTGAGTTGTTATCCCAGCCCCATGCTGTCGACATCGAGACCTGAAATTCAGAAAGAACAATTCCTAATTGTTTAATTAATAAATCATTTGATTCCCTGTAATTTTCGACCCCAGGACTTCCTTTCTGATCCAGTGGGCTTCAGGTGTCTGTCTCCTTTGAGTATATACCGGAGAGATCTGAACCTTCCCTTAATCTCTTACTAACACTTGGCACTTTTTAAAATGGTTTCTATGGCAATGATGCCACTGACTTATTCATTCAATAAATATTTATAGAGTGCCTCCTGTGTGCCAGTGACTATTCCAGGTGCCTGGGGTATATCAGCACATGAGTCTGATCAGGATCCCTGCCCCTGTGGCCAAGGGGTACACCTGCTTCTCCCCCTCCAGGTATTCCCTTGGTTCCTCATGGAGCGTGTCTGTCAGATGAGCATCTCCTTCAGATGTTGTCGGAGGAAAACTGAGCTGCGCATCGTTGTCCTGATTTTCCCTTCTCACGGTGCCCCACTCCATTGCTTTTCTCCAAAAGCGTCATGCCAGGGAGCACCACCCCTGTCTCAGTCAATTGCAATTTAAAATTCAGACAAGGAACGAAAAGCACGGGGCTTTGTCTTTTCGACCACTGAGGAGGCCATCTTGGTGTCAGCCTGGACACAGAGAAAATGGGGACCACTGGACTGGGGTTTCCTTCTCCGCCCCCTTCTGCTTCTGGGCCAAGCAAGACCAAGGGCTGTTACTGTGGGGAGAAGCTTAGCGAGCATGAGGCCCATCTCCACCGTTTAATACTCTGACAGACCCTTGGTCTTTAGAAAAGACTTCAGGAGCCCAGCTGCCGTGGCTCAGTGTCTGAGCGTCTACCTGTGAGTCAGGAGGTCACAGTTTGATTCCTAGTCAGGGCACACTCCTGGGTTGCGGACTCAATCCCCATCATTGATGTTTCTATTTCTCTATCCCTGCCCTTTCCTCTCTAAAAAAAATACTTTGGGAATCTTTCTACTTCTTGCCTTCTCTGCCTTTCTTGAGTGACAATGTCTCCACATCCCACTGTATCCTTTTTTCTTCCCCAAATATCTTCAAATATTTTTAGGATCACCGGGAGGTGTTCAAAGTTTGGATGTTGGGTGTTAAGAAGACAGACGTCTTTATTGGTGACTTTTCTATATTAAAAAATAATAATCTACATCTAAATTTAGTGAGGAGAAAATATTCTAAGTTGGGTTCTTTTTGGAGAGAGGAAAAACAATCTAGTCTTTTAATATAATTCTAAATTTTTCTTCTCAAATGAAAACGGTGTCTTTTAAAATAAGTAAGATTCAAGTTGCAGTAAAAAAAAAAAAAAACTTTCAACATGGGAGGAAAGGAGACTCTATAAATGGTCTCATTCAAAGGGCCGTGTTTGGGGCTGCCTGGTGACAGATTAAGAAGGGGAAACTTGAACCAGACTTCTGACCTGTCCTGGGGTCAGGGGTCGCCTCCGTCTGTGTTGGGGCTCCTTTGACAACTTCCTGTATAATTTGACTATTATTTGCGTGTCTGGGTGCTGTCTGACCTCTGAGTCTGGAAAGGCGAGACAGGCAGCCCGCATGTCGTGGCCATATGGGCCGCCGTGTGGGCGGGCACGTTTCATCAGCCTGGCCGGCGGGGGAGGGGACTGGGGGGAGTGTTTGATCCCAGGTTAGAGGAAGAAGCAGGCCTGGGATCTCCAAGGGACAGGAGGGAGAGGCATCGGATGACAGGCATGGCCCTGATTTAGGGCCTTTGGCCCCCGCCAGACACTGCTGCTGAGGCTGCAACTAAGTTTTGAATTTGGAGGCAGATCATTTACAAAAGAAAAAGAGATGCTTTTCAGATTACAAGTGGGCTTCTGCCTCAAAAGTCTTGAGAGACTGGATTTTCTACATCTAATAAATACATTTCCAACGTAGACTCAGGTCGTAAGAAAACGGGCTTTGGGAGCAGAGATAAGAAATTTTTATTTAAACACCATGTCCTAGTAGAAGACTGTGTTTACAGAAAGAAAAAATAATACCTCGGTTTCATCATGTCCTGTGGCAGGGTTTCTTTTTTTGTTAAATATATTGTTATTGAATTGAGAGGGAAAAGAGAAGGAGAGAGAGAGATAGAAACATCAACGATGAGAGAGCATCATCCATCAGCTGCCTCCTACACGCCCCGCATTGTGGATGGAGCACACAGCCCTGGCCTGTGCCCTGACTGGGAATTGAACCACGAGCTCCTGGCTCACCATGTGATGATCAACCACTGAGCCACACCAGCTGGGCCACGGCAGGTTTTCAATGCATAGATATAAGCTTTGCTTACTAAAATGAATAAACATATTTCTCAATTTGGGGGAGTTAATAAAAAACATTCATAACAATTAACTGAGCTTCTAAGCAGCAGGACATAGTTTTTATGACTTGCCAGCGCCAGCAAAGCAAACTCCTGATGGTCTGGCCTGTCAGTCTGGCCTGTCTGGCTTCCCACATGAATGGATATACTCGCAGGTCTGAGGGGCCACAGGCTTTAGTTAGCAAAGTCCTGAGACCAAGAACAACGTGTTCCAATGTGTCAGGTGCCACCCTCTCCTTTGACACCTGCCAAAGACTCCTAAGATGGATGGTGGCAGAACAAGAGGACCACCCAGGGCCATCAGGAGACCCTCCTTCCTCAGCAGGGAGGGGCTGAGAAGCTGGCAGTGGCCACAGTGGGGGGCCCAGGAGTCCAGCGCCTGGACATCGGGTCAGTCATTGAGTGCCAGGCAGGGTGGACAGCATGCAGCCTAACCCAGGACCCAGTGAGGGAATGAAGAAGAACATTAGGGTGTGGTTGGGAGGCTGGGCTTCTGGGAGAGAGGCTACTAAGGCCTGAGCTGAGCCAGGAAGGATGGGAGACTTGGGGAAGAGAGATAAAGGGAAAGCAAAGGTCAAAAGGGATACTGAGCTCAGTGCTGGGTCAGACTTTTCAAATAGCATTGTACACAACTCTTTCTGCTTTATAGACATGAGGGAGAACCAAGTGCAGTCAGTGTGACCTGAGCTGCCTCACGAGTAGACCTGGATTCGATCCCAGGTGAAGTGACAACCCAAGGGCCAGACCTCAAGGTCACCCCAAGAGCAAGGACCCCCGAGTCATGTGCTTTTTGTGTCTCATCAGGTACTTCCTGGTTCCAGTTCAGCAAGGTAAATGATCTGATCTCTGAAATCTTTCAAGCTGCTCTGTTTTATAGCTTGGTTTTCAGGAGTAGTCAATTCAGGGAAGAGGAGATGCGCTAATCATGGGTGCTTTGGTCTCCAGCTGTGTCTGAGGAAGATTCAGATCTTAACAAAAATATCCCTTTTCTCCTCCTGGGAACCAGCATTTCAAGACATGCTCATCAATGCATCGGGAACTGTGTCATGTGAAATACAGCCTATGGCTGCTGATGGTCTTCCTGGGTGGCAGCAGGTATGACTAGACCAGTCCTCACACACGTGGGCTCCCATGGCTGAGTTTCCTCTCTGTATTAGAGCCTGACATGCCCGCATCCATCTCACGCCAAAGCTGAAGATGCAGGATGGGACTCGGGTTTGGACGGAAAGGAACTGCTGCTGAGGATGCTGAGCCAGGAGCGCTCCAGGCCGCCGCCTGCGTGTCCCGCCTGCAGCCTCCCACCTGAGTGGCCCACTGACCAGCAGTGGAAGAGGCAGTCTTATTTCCTCCCGAGGGCTGCATGTGCTTTGCATTTCTTATTTTTGCTGGAGTTTTTGAAGGTTAATATTTTGCCTCCCTGCATAGAGAGAGAAGTGGTGGTAAGATCTGGTTAAAGCCTGGGACATGGTCCTCCCTGCCCTGAACCACACGTGGTCATTCCTTCTTCTGGGCCTCAACTTCTTCATCTAAGAGCAACACAAAGGCACTGGGGAAGAGATCTTCTTGGGGAACACGTACCCCAAATCCCAAGCCTGGATTATCTTGTCTCTAGTGCTGGAACCGGCTCGGGCTTGATTTTAAGAATCCTTCGCCCTGGGGGCCCTTGTCCCACTTTTGGGCCTGCTGTGGGGGATGTCGGGCCCTCATTAAGGATCAGGAGGCTCCATCTGCCTCTGTCTTTCCTCTGAGATGACTGCCAGACAGCTGAGGTCAAGGTCACATGTGCCCTGCGATCCCGAGCGGGAAGAGGGAGGGCGGGCAGCCCAGACTGCCTGTGTGTAGGGAGCCAGACACAAAGGGGTTGCTATTCTGAAGGGTTCTCTGCAGCCTGCAAGACACAATTCTGGTGCCCAGCACAGCACGTGCACCCCCAGTGCCATGTAGTCTGTTATTTTTCCCTTCACTTCACCCTGCATCCACGGCCGCGAGTGTGGGCTCTGGAGTGAGAAAGTGCAGGTAACTGGACAGCGTCCCCCTCGCTGATGTCCACAGGGGATGGGGACCAGGGCAGTGCCTCAGGTCTTAGCCCCTCCCTCCCTGGGATGAAGCGGTCCCCCACTCCCCTGGATCTCCACTTCTGAGCTGGGAGCCCTGGAAGTCGACCCACTCTGCCTCCATAGACAATAAGGAAATCTACTGCCATTGCTCTTCGTGAGAAATGAATGAATTAACACATGAGAACAGGGCCTGGCCAATGGCCAGAGCACAGGAACACTGACCCGCATCCTCCTTGTCACCATTATCCCTGGGTCACTGCTTCATTGTCTGGAACTAAAATCTGGGAGGGACAAAGTTCCTATCTGTTTCACAGCTCAGGGCCAAGGTCAAAGGGATGGAAGCAGCTCCTGGTGCTCCGTCCCGAGGCTCTGCGCCTGCACGGGGCTGCCTGGGGAAGGACCCAGGGCTCCCATCGCCCTGATCCTCAAACTGGCTCATTTCCGAGGTGCCATCTCATAACCAGAAAAATAAAAAAAGAGCAACACGCTTTTTGTCACTTGAAAGTCCTCATTACAAGACTGTTCCCTTGGCTCCTGGAGTTCTTGTGTCATTATCTTCTGTTGAAAGAATTCAAATGACATTATTTGCATGGAAACTCGCATCCCGAAGATGCCATCTAGGCCGCAGACTTGCATTACAATGAAGGCATGATGACTGTCACTGGGACGTGACATTCTTTATGCTGTTAAATTGAAAGTCAGCGCTGGCAGCTCCAACTGCTCAGGTCCCCTGCAAATACATCACTTGGGATATGGAGTGACTAGTTTAGGGTGTCCAGTGCAGGCAGGCCCAACGGGTCTCACCTATGGTGTCACCCAAGATCAGGCACAGATATCTACACCTCAGGGGGTGGAGGTGAGGGGGGGGGGCGCTTTGGGAGCTCACTCTGAGCCTGCACAGCACGATCGCTGAACCACTACGACCTTTCCCCACAAACACCACCAGGGCTTCCCTGTCCCTTCAGTGGCTTTTCAAAGCAGCTTCACTTGGGGTGTCTGTAGAATAATGTAGGGGCGACTGTTCACTCTAAAACAGAGGCACATTGTGGAGGTGGCCGAGGACCCAGCTGTCCTTCCCCGGATGGAACCAGGTCCCTGGAGGCTGGTCCCTGCACAGGCAGCTTCCTGGCTGGGCAGAGCAGAGTTTAGTCCTCGGTCCAGGACAGGGACAGTGTGGACAAAATGTGCTGCAGAGGAGGGACAGGGGAGGTGGGATTTCATGGCCCAGGCAGAGGATGAGGGAGAGCGTGTCCCCATCTGAAGAACCAAACACTCAGCTACGATGAGCGGGAACGAACCAGAGAGGTGTCTGATCACCCAGGGACATGGCAGGAGAGCCGGGGCCTGGTTTGTCAGATCGCCAACGGGGCAAAGCCCGGGGTGCGTCGTCCTGGATTCTATGTCTGCCAGGCTGGCTCAGCACATGTGGGATGGGACACGAACAAGCCGGAAGGAAAAGAGGGAGTCCACGTTGATAAATGCAGGCAGAATTTTATAACCAGAAAATTAAGACAGGACTGGCAGCAATGAACAATCACAGCTCCAGGGGCGGCAGCAAGAACAGGAGCCAGAATAACGCAATCGGCAGTCAGTGCTCAGAGGACCTACACAACCCGGCCGCCAACATGCCACTCTCTGGCCTTTCCTCTCTGCATGGCCGCTGCCTTCGGCCTCCTTCTGGGTCCCACCTGCACCTCCCGGACCCCCCTGAGCTGAACGTGCTGCTCCCGGAGCAGCACCACACCTCCCCGCCTCTCTCTCAAGACCATCACCACAAGGTCTTTAACCGAGTGAGGCCTGAATGACACCTTGTGAGAAGAATATGATGGAGACGCCCCTAAGCCTCCTGTTGCCAGACCTCACTATTTACTTGGTTCCCCATGAACTTAGGAATTCCATTTGCTCGCAAACTGACTCCCAAACCCTCTGCAAACAGCTCATGCAGTGACACGATGACGTATGGGGGTAGAAATGAAATATCATAATTAAGTTTCCTCTGGGGTGGCTACAGCAAAAGCTACATCCTCATGGTGATCAAGAGAAAGTGTGAGGGCAGGGGGTCAGCTCATTCTCGTGTGGATGCCGTGGAAATCTAATGGAAGCGCCCTGCACACTCAGCCACACCAGCGTCCTCTCGGCCTTCAGGGCCTCTTTCATCAGGAAACTGCTCCTCACAGTGACTGTGGAAAGCATTCAGGGGAGTTTGTAGACGGAAAGCATTCTCTGGGCCCCAGATAGCTGAGGACAGGAGGAAGGACATACTAAGGGCTGGGTTCCTCTGTGAGGGAGGGTTTCTCGCCAGCTTCTTTGGAAAATGGGAGGTCAGCTTGGCTTGGGGAGGTGGAATGCGGTTTCTCAGAGCCCATGCTGAGCTGAGGAGACGCCGAGGTTGCCTCTGAGCAAGCAACATCACCGTTTCTTTCAAGCACTGCTTGTGTGAGTTCCCTGGTCCCAACCGTGGTCAGTGGACGATGCTTCTCCTTTAAAAATATGGCTCTGGCCCTGGCTGGTTTGGCTCAATGGATTGAGCATTGGCCTGCGGACTGGCAGGTCCCAGGTTGGATTCCCAGTCAGGGCACAGGTCCGGGTTCTGGGCTCGATGCCCAGTGTGGGGCATGCAGGAAGCAGCCAATCAGTGATTCTCTCTCATCATTGATGTTTCTCTCTCTCTCTCTCTCTCCCTTCTTTTCTGAAATCAATAAAAATACATAAAACAAACAAAAACGCTGCTTTTTCCCATTCAAGAATTGTCTCACACCACATCTCCCTCTGGGATCACTCCCAATGCATGCAAGGATCAAAGGCTCCTAAAAGTCACGCAGAAATCTTTGCAAATATCTTTTGTGAGGCCTTTGCAGGCTGCAGGGCATCATTCAGACGAGCTACCTGGCTCATCAGGGGCAAGATCAGAAGGGTCAGAGAGGTCGGAGTGACACCCCTGGACGGCCCTGGAACCTGTCCGCCCCTAAGGGTGCTCTGTCCAGATCCCATTTTCTCCAGGCTCATCGATGACACAAGTGAGCAGGAGCACTTCAGATAGAATTAGCTGAGATGGTGTTTTTGCTCAAAAGACATTGATGATCTGATCCTGTTAATATGGAATTGGGAGGGTTTCAGACACAGAAATAAAAATGCATGAAATGAAGGAAAATGAAGTCATTCCATAGGAGTTCGGCACCCTGCCTTTTTCTACGCACATGAGGGAGAAAGACCTCCCGGTTGACGGACTGGAAGGGAGAGGAGTGGGGAGAGACCCACGGGAAGGCTTTTTGGGGGGAGGGGTAGGGTGTGAACTACTTGAAGTGCAGATAAAATTTTTGTTAGCTTCTTATCAATAAAACTATAATACTTTTCTCAAATTAAAATCAATAAAACACTTCAGTATGTCATTGTAGGAAGTATAAGAGACTGAGAAAAGAAAGAAAAAGAAAAAGGAGAAAGCATGGCCCTCACTCCAGCGCTGAAAGATCATCATAAAATCATTCCTTTCTATCTCTCCCCTCTCCTCCAAGCACGGCTGTCTGTGTCACATGTCTCGCATCTTGTGTCCCTAACTTTGTAACCTGGTTTCCTCTTCTTTACTTTTTTTATTTTTCCCATTTTGGCCTAAGAGGGCCGAAATAAGCATCTATTCTTTCCCGTCATTGTCTAACTTTTTTTTTTTCCTTCAAGTTGATGGATCATGGTTTCACTAACCAAGTCTCTCTTGTTGAATCATCGCGTTTTTTTTTTTTTTTTCCTAATTGTATATGTTTACTATTATGTGTACATCTGCTAAAGCACCTTTGTGCACAAAAGTTTTGTATAAGCGAGGAAGATGGAGAGCGATTGTCCAGGGCTATGTCTGGGCCACTCAGGGAGCCTGATCTGGGAATATGAAGGTAACACACACAGCGGGGATAGGACAGGCAAGAAGGGAGGTCTCCAGATCCCACACCCATTTATTTCCGGCCAGCTCCACCCGGGCCTTTTTGTGGTTTCACTCATAGCTAACAACTGTCCTCCTCGGTGTTAGCTCGCGTCTCTATCACCTTGAACCATGAGAATCCAGGTGAGCATTGGATCGGACACAGGTCCGTCTAATCCAAAGCGTGTCTGTGTTATTTCCGCCCCAGGAGAAGGAAGAAAGGAGGGAAGCCAACAGGGAAGAAGTGATTCCTCCTTAATTTATCAGTCACCCAACAGAGCATCCCGGGGTCTCCAGAGAGACAGCCCAGGTAAGCCCGAGACTCATGCATCTTTTCGAAAGAGCGCCCTTTCCAAATCACCTTATTTTGATGGAACTGCAAAAGGCAGTACTATTTTGGGTTCTAGCTATGATAAAGCTGAAGCTGTAAGATAGGGACTTTCATGAGAGATTGCACCGAAATGTCAACAGATGGCTTGCTAATCATGTTAAAAACTACTCATTCCTTTTTCAAAACTGGCATTTCCTTCCAGTAAGTAGATCAGAAAGCAATGTTTATGATATAAAACATATTAGTCACTACGCCGTTTAATTATGCTACTTAATCATCAAGGTCATAATGATAATTGTTTTTAAAGATTCACACCTCTTTCTTCAGCAAGGAAGCTTACCCAGGGTGCATGGTCAGAAGCACAACCGATGCCCTAAAAAGGACACACACACTGAAGGAAGACAAGAGCCGTGTCCATAGAGATGGAGTGTAAGGATCCGCTAAGCGTTTGGCAGTCATGGTCTATGGAACGCCCAGCTTTGTGGGACCTATTTGTGCCCAAATCAGGGGCCCCGTTTTCCTCCAGCAGAGAGGAGGAACTGGAGTCAGAATAGCATTCAACCATGATTCACCATCCGGTCTACCATGTTTTCTAATAAAAACAAATGGTGGTCCTTGTGAGCCTGCTGGGCTCAGTCACACCCTGAGGACTACCCCTACCCCCCAAACCCCCAGAGACAGGGTCTCTGCTCTGGTTCCTCAGTCAGGCTTTCTGTGTGCACTCCAGAGATATTTTGCAGTAATTAAACACAGGGCACAGTCCAGGGTTTTGAGCTCCATCCTCACTAAGGGGCTTGCAGAAGACAGCTGATTCATGTTCCACTCTCACATCAATGTTTCTCTCTCCCTTCCTCTCTGTCTAAAAACCAATTAAAATATTTAATTTAAAAAATCCCCCAAACAATCCACAGAAAGGCTGTAATGAATCAGTTCAGGGCTGCCCACCTCATGTGCCTCGCACCCCGGGCCCTGGTAGCCTTCTTGGGAAGGACACGTATGTTCTCATTCCCTCTCCTTTTTGATCAGCTCCTGTTTCTCTTTTACCTCAAACACATGCCCAGAGCTCTCTCCAGTCAGTAGGTATCCATGACTTTCAGCTCAGATCCCTGCAGCTTTTGGCAACAGGCTCAGAATTCCTCTCCCATAGCCCTTGGCAAGAGATCTGCTTGACTCAGCTCATCTTCCCAGCCAATGCGCACCGAGCTGAGGTCCGTGGCAAAGTCTTATTTAGCCTGAAGCTAATGAAGCTTAAGATTTATCTCTTCCCTTGCAGGGGCCCCTCTCAGGGCCTGGGAAGAACCCTAGGAATGTGTACATGTGGTCCTGTGCCTTTGGAACATCTGCCCTCGTAAGATATTTTATTCGTGTCGGTTAAGACAGCGGGCTCTGTCCGCCCTGACTTCTCCCCTCCACACTGTCCCAGTTGCATGATCTTGGCGTAACCAGGGTGTTTGGGGGACCCAAAAAAGGGGAGGCTGAATTGGGGACATACTTAGTTTGGGTCTCTTTGTTCATAATCACTTCCAAAGCTAGCAACATTCTGCTGCCTTTCCTGATGTGGGGAATGGTCCTGCTCTGGAAACATGCCAGTAGTCTGTGGTGCTAACTCACCTGCATTGAGATAGGAAGGTGTGCTGCTGGGGTCAGGCTGGGGGTGAATGTGACCTCCATGCCCAGGTCTCACAGAGGAGAAATAGGCTTACACTTGTGCAGAGACAGAAGCTATATTGTCTGAGAGCACTGGGGTTCTCAGTAATGTCTGGTGGAATGGAGGTCCTATCCCGTCAGGAATGTACTGGATCACATAGCCCAGTCAGGTCTACCAGAATACTTTTTACATCTAAACTGGTCTGTAGGGCAAAAATCCATAGTTGGACTGCAGATGGAAAACATCTCATATGAACTTTGACAGTGGTGTTCATGCATGGCCACATCTTAAAAATCCACATGATGTTCCCAACAATAAGTTGAAAGAAACTTTTTCAAACTACAATTAATTCAAAAAATGAAGTATCACCCTGGCCAGATTGGCTGGGTGGATAGGGGGTCAGCCTGCGAACTGAAAGGTCCCAGGTTCGATTCCAGTCAAGGGCACTTGGTTGCAGGCACATCCCCAGTAGGAGGTGTGCAGGAGGCAGCTGATCAATGTTTCTCTCTCATTGATGTTTCTAACTCTCTATTCCTTTCCCTTCCTCTCTGTAAAAAAATCAATAAAATTTATTTAAAAACAAATGAAGTATCTTTCTGGTCCCTCTAGACCAGCGGTTTTCAACCTGTGGGTCGCGACCCCTTTGGAGGTCGAACAACCCTTTCACGGGGGTCGCCTAAGACTGTCCTGCATGTCATATTTACATTACGATTCATAACAGTAGCAACATTACAGTTATGAAGTAGCAATGAAAATAATTTATGGTTGGGTCACAACATGAAGAACTGTATTTAAGAGGCCAGAAGGTTGAGAACCACCACTCTAGACAAAAACAAAAAATGACTTTCCAGGAAGGTAAGACTTAGGGAAATCACCGGACCTGCTGCCCAGAACCGAGGACTCAGTAATGGGAGATGTCCCTGTCCCAGCTTTTCCCTCTTCCCTCCAGAGGATGTGGGTTCTCAAGAACCTACTTCCCTGGTAGCTAATGGCCAACAGGGCATAGAGATGAAGGCCGTAGATTGCATGTAAAACTGAAAGAAAAATACAGAAAAGCAGTGAGAGGAACGAAGCGTTAGCTGTTTCGGGCACGCCCTCTGCACCAGACCCTTGCAGATATCAACAGGTTCGCAGGAGAGTGTGTGTGCTTCTCACACTTTCATGGCTTTGTTAGGTGTGTTCACAAAGATCGAGTGGTTACATTTCAAATGCCTGGGGAGGAGCAGACGAGCACCTGTGAATTCTGCACATGCAGAGTCCACCATCATGGGACCCAATCCCAGTCTTCTAACACTCGTCATGGCGTTAACTTGGTAGAGTAAATTCTTCATGATGAAAGCTTACCGGATGCTCCCCATCCCCTCCCAGGCAAAGCCCACAGTCCTGTCCAGGGGACTCAATCCCCAATAACTCAGTGCTGCCATCTTGCTAAGCATCTCCTGTGCCTCCTGGCAACACAGGGTGTCCTAGTTGAATGACAGGAGCCCATGGTTGAGGCTGGTCTGTCCCCGATGGGACCTCTCTGAGACCAAGGGTGTGGGCTGTGGAAGACCACCCTTTGTGTCCGTACCCAGCAGAGCCGAGATCCCCTCACCTGACTGCCAGCTGAGCCCCTTCTCTCTCATGGTGGACCCAGGGCGACACTGTGTGTGATGGGAGGTGGGGTGGTATATGATGCTGAAGGCTTGGGGCTCATTTGGGAAATGAATGAGCTGTGGCATTTCAGCACTAAACTGCTAGCTCTTGCCAAGAAGCCTAATGGCGCCCCAGGTGGAGGGAGGGCCTTCTCCTGATACTCTGCCTGGGGTCCCTCCCCAGGCTGCCATCCTGCTGGGCTCCTCCATATTAGCCAGACCCGTGTGAAGCTAACAACAGGCACATGGACACAGCATGCAGAGAAGGTGAATACTCTTGTCCTCTGGCCCTCCAGACAAAGACCACCAGTTAAACTGCCACCACCGTTGGCTTTTTATGTTAGTGTTCTGGTAGCAAGCAGCTCTACCCACTAGACCTTCTGTCTCCTATTGTTGTTTTCTGGAATTTCTGAGAACTGCAAAAATCCCCAAGCCTATTGGGGACCCCTAGGCTGCCCAAACATTCTGTCGTCCATGTGTGTCCTAGCTGTTGCCAAACTAACGTGGGCCTGGTGGGCTGTCCATGGGCTGTAGCTCTTCTCTGGTGCCTTGGGGATGTAGACAGCCACCCAGCTAGCATGGATCAGTGATTGAGTGTCAGCCTATGAATCAAGAGGTCATGCTTTTATTCCAGGTCAGGACACATGCAGGACACACCCGGTCAGTGGTGTGCAGGGGGCAGCTGATCAATGATTCTCTCATCATTGATGTTTCTTTTTTGCTCTCCCTCTCCCTTCCTCTTAGAAATCAACAAAAATATTTTTTTTTCCAAGAAGGGATGGAGACAGCCAAGTAATGAGAGAGACAACAAATTCATGTCTTCATTTGCTGATATTGCTTTGATTTTAAATTAATAAAATAAATGCACTTAAAAAAAACACAAACCAAACTAAGCATTGCATGTGAGAGCCTCAGAGACCATCAGCTTAAAGCAATCTGAAAGCTATGTCTTTTAACACAGACGTTGGCCATGAAAAGACCTTGTGGGTCATTAAAGCTCACCCCCTGCCAGTATCAGAGGGGCACTGGGCTGCTTGGGAGGGGGTGTAATTGTCTCAAATTCCCTTCCATTTGAATCAAGGGAGGATAGGCCGAGTCCTGCCTCTGGTTAGTCACGCTCTGTGGGGTGAGACTCAGCCACCACCGGCGCTGGCAGCCGCCCTCTCAACACAGGCTCGGTTTACAGCCAGCTCCGACCACAGGACCTGAGGCCATTCCCCTCATCACTATCTGACCCTAGATGTGGCCAAGACCCTAGGTACAGGCTTTGAGTCTTTAGGATGGGCCCTGGGAGAGTATAAGCCAGGCCCACCCTTGGCTGTGGTTCGGACATGATCCCCCCACCTCTGCGGTTATTCACATTCATCCCCGTGAGTGTCTGGCTGGTACCCGTTCACCGTGGCTCCAGCTCGGTCTGCTGTCTGGCCACCTCTGCAAGTCCTGTGTGAGAGGAACCCGCTGAGGCCACCTGCTTTCATGCTGGCTGGGTTTCATTCTTGCTGTGTTTAGATGTTTTAGAGAGAATAGTCTGGGGAATTTCATGCTGACAGTCAGGCAGCCTCCTTTCCCAGAAGACACAGCGTGGCGTTCTTGTCCAGCGCGTGATGGGAGCTTGACACTCTTGCAGGAATGGTTTTGTCATAACCCATCGCTTGCCACACTGTCGATCCAATTATTAGGAACAAGCAATCTGTCGTCCCATTGTTTCCTTCCAATAGTCCCAGCAGTGGTAGTTGTTGAAAAGATACTACTTTCAATTTGAATAAAAGAGGGGAGGGGAGCAACCCCAAATAGCATCTCAACTATTTCTGAGGTTCCTGGAGGCCAGAGGTCAGAGGAACTCCTAAAAAAAATGTCCTGGAGTAAGTCAACTCCATCAAGGTGTTTTGGCCACTTTGGAAAGAAGACTTTTCCTCCCAAACTCGGTGCCAAAGCACCTATCCCCTTGCTACCAAAAGCACCAGCCTCCTGGGCTGTTGATGTGGGTTGACCTGGTTCATTCTACTAATTGACGAGGTTCTTGCTGTCTCAGGCCTTGCTGGAATTCAGTGGTCTCCGGGTTGCTAACGCCATCCGTTACGAAGTTGATTATGGATTGACACACTCACTTTTCTTAGAACCCCCAAAGGGAATTCTTGACCCAGGAAGAGACCTGTTCTTTCTCCTTTGTGAATTGATTTATTTTAAAATGTAAAAAAGTATAAGGACTAAGGACAATATAATCTAATGACAAAGCCCTCTATATTGTATTGAAGGAGAAGCCAGCATTCAGAACAAAGCAGATATGTGACAGGCAGGTACTTAAACATAGGACTAATCTATAGAACCCCCCATATCAGCTGGTCAGAATTTGGAGTTTACTGCAAAGATGGACCTGGGAAGTACTTTCCGACATGAGCGCTGGATGGGGTTGTTGTAACTAAGGACCACAGGTACCACCCAGAGAGAGACTGGAACTGAGAGAAATGTATGTTTGCACAGTTCTAGAGGCTGGACGTTCAAGATCAAGGGGTCAGCAAGGTTGGTGTCCTCTGAGGCCTCTCTCTGGGGCTTGTGGACAGCCGCCTTCACATCATCTTCCCTCTATGTGTGTCTATGCCCTGGACTCTTCTGTGAGGGCACCAACCCTCTTAGATAAGAGCTCACACTGGTGACCTCATTTCAGCTGATCTCTTGAAACATTCTGTCTCCAAGTACAGTCACATTCTGAGGTCAGGGCTTCCACATATGAATTTGGGGCAGGACACAATGCAGCCAATAATAGGCCCTTTACGTTATCATACCACCTCTGAATTCTCTTTTTATTTAAAATATGTTTTTTATTGATTGCAGAGAGAGAAGAAGGGAGAGGGAGAGAGAGACACACATTGATCAGCTGCCTCCTACATGCCACCTACTGCAACCTGAGCATCAGGGCATATTTCTAGACTAGGAATTGAACCTGTAACCTCTTGGGGCACAGGGTGAGGCTCAACCAATTGAGCTGCACTGGCCAGGGAACCTCTGCTTTCTTAAGCGTTGATACCCATTAACATTGTTCTGTGGAAGATTCCATAGCTTCATTCCGAAACCATGTCTTCTCTGATCCGCAAATCACTTCCAGACCTGCTCACACGGGGCCACTCAATTCTCCCTGCATTTGCATTCTTGCACATGGCCTCTCCTCGCCCAGAGCCTGGACAAGCATTTGCCCCCAGCTCTTCAGCCCTTGGATACCCCGAGGAAGCACCCTCCTGCCCAGACCTTCCCATGCCCCAGGCCATGCCTTGGCTCAGGGCTGTGGCTTCGAGGAGACCAGGAGATCGGCTCTTATGTTCCGGAAAACGGCGCGTGCTGAATGCAATGCAATTAGATTATTCTGCAAACTACTCCAGTTTGCAGGTTTATTTTCATTTGGAAAGCCTAAATTAAATTCCAAGAGCTAACATTTACACTGGCCTGGCGGAGTTTGCCTTTCCCAAGTGGATACAAACTTTTAACATACGTTTTGGAAGCTTCACGCAGCTCAGCAATTATTCCAATGTAAACCTAAATAACCAACACATTTTCAAACTTCAGAGCAAGGTTTCATCAGGGTTTTTATTCTGAGGCAAAGGAGGCCTCCAAACCACACAGAGAAATCATGAAACATCTGAAAACGGGCCTCATGTTCTCTGGCTCCAACGCCTTCCACAACCGTGTGCTTTGGACACACTTTGACATGTATGCACAAGGTTCTCATTATGTAGATAAAGCAAGAAGCCAACAACCACAGCCTCCTCAGAAGACTTGGAGCAGAAGGAGCAGGCCATGCAGATGCACTGTCACTCAGAAGCTCTTCCAGGCAACTTCTTGGTGAGGAGTGTTAACACCACGGTGGGCTGCAGAAGTTACAAAAGCTTCAGAGCCCAGCAGGTATGGCTTAGTGGTTGAGCATCAACATATGAACCAAGAGGTCATGGTTTGTTCCTGGTTGGGCACATGCCCAGGTTGTGGGCTTGATACCCATTGTGGGGTGTGCAAGAGGCAGCCAATCAATGATTTTCTCTCATCACTAATGTTTCTATTTCTCTCTCTCGCTCCTTTCCTCTCTGAAGTCAATAAAAATAATATTTAAAAAAATAAAAGAGAGAGAGCTTCAGAGACAAAGAGGAACATCCCCACTAGGGAGACCCAAATGAACAACTCTAGGGGCAAGACATGCATGATTGCCCAAATATCTATCGAGTCCCAGGGAAAGACAGATGCCAGATTTGAATGTCAGGCACACTTGGGTTTAAATTTCAGTTTTCAACCTCTTTGGGAAGATCATTAACTCCCTTATACCGCCACAATTTTATTTGTAGAGGCAGAAACACAAGCGGAAAATATATCCTGGAAAGTGACAATTATCTAGAACTTGGGACATAAATCACCCGCACCTATAACATAGCTGGTGAGCAGAAAACTGCTCAGTAGCAAAACTTCAGGATTTTGCAACCAAGGTGACACAGGGACACACTGTCTATGACAGAGTTTGTGACTTTTTGCAGGAGAGAAAGCTTTCCTTATGCACCTCATCTGAATCTGTTATTTTTATCCTTAAAATTATGAAATTATGTGCCAGGTCTCACCTCTCTGACACTCCCCTGCATGGGAGAGGTGGGACTTTTGCAGGATTCTTTCTGGAAAAGTGACGTTTCTAAGTCCAGTGTTAGGCAAAGACTTTCGCATCAGAAGGATTAGAAGGAAGAATCCAGATTGTGGTGCCTGCAGTCTGTTGACAGTGTTAGCTGTGAGGGCTGGTCACCCCATGGAGCCACAGTGGAGAGGAGCACCAGTCCTGGGCCAAGGTAGGATGTGGAAGAAGATGAAAGATGACTAAGAATCAGACCAATCAGAGAAGCTCGTGCCCGGGACACAGTGGAGAGATTTCTGGAGCCCGAGAGAAGATTTGGGTCAGCATCTGGCCATTGTTTCCTGCCATTTGCTGTATAACCTGCCCAGGTTAACTCCTTTGCAAATTAACCTGGTTTGTTCTACTGCGTGGATTTAGCTTTTTCAGCCTAGCCTTTCTCTTTTCCTGGTAAATCCTAAAATCAAGACCCCTAATAAAATGTCACTAACAGGACAACATCAGGTGTCAGGGAAGTGTCCTTAATTAATTTATAATCAGGACTTCTTTACATTTTCATAATAATCCAGAAAAATAATACTGCGCCCACTTTATGGGAACCGCTGGGTAGAGACAAAGGTAGAGAAAGTGAAGACCTTCCATGTAAGATTTAAGGTGGTCCTCACGGTCAGGTTTCACCTCGCATGTGCAAGGCCCCTGAGAAGAAGTACCTCCTGAAATGTGGCTCCTTAGGTGCCTCACTGGCCTCGCTTCAGTTCTGGGTTGGGGGAACAGGTTCAGGGGGATGGAGAGCCAGCCCCCTTTCTAAGTTGGATCCAGTTGGGCCTTGAATTTCTCCCAGGGTAAGCCAGTTGATATCTGTTGGCACCTCTGGTGGCCCATGCTACACTATCCTGGTGACATGAACCCACAAGGTATGAGCCCTAGGCAATCCCAATGAGCTCTGCATCTGGTCAGATGATCATCTGTTACATACAGAGACAAGCAGCCTCAGGGCTCTTCAGGAGCTCACACACCATCCGGGGAGCTGGGTCTGGTCCCTAGGGCCACCTGGAATCAGAACCAACCAGAGGAGGGTGCCCTTGACTTGACCCAAGCAGGGAGGCAGAGGGAAGACAGGAAAAAGAACAGGGCTGATCTTCACAGTGGAATCAGGTGAGGTCAGGAGGCAAGATGGGCCAAGCAGGCCTGGGTGATGGAGATGGTAGAGGGTGTAGCCATGCTCCCAACAATCCTCCTTGGAGCACAACTGTGCTTTCACCCTGGTGTGTGGAGAGTGTGTGCAGGTCCAGTTACTTCCCAGCCACCTCCTCCCCAGGAAAGGCATGTGCTGTGACGGTTGTCTGGGAGGGCCATCTGTGATCCCTGCTCCAGGCACAGGCTCTGGCAGGGTAGGGGAGCCACCCAGACATTCAGCCAGTCCCTCCATCTGTTTGGGGAACCCTGCAGCCCACAGGCCTGGCCAGGGCCACCTGTGAGGCCGCATGTTGGGTGCAGGCGAGCATTTGTAGAATGAGACATCATTTGTCTAGTTAGGTCTGAGCAGATGACAGGAGGTCAAAATACAAAAGCTGGAGGTGTTTTCAAATTTAGGTCTCTTCAGGGGCGTGCAGCCTGGGGCAGGCTCTCTCTTGTACACAAAATTCGGAAGCCCTGGTAAACCAAGTAACTTATACACGTCCTCCCAAAAGAGATGAGAGCACCCTGCTTAGGAGATGCATCTAGTTTATTTCAGTGAGTGCATGCTTTGTGCTAGGACCAGAAGGATGCTCAGAAGCCAATAGGACCACAGTATGTGGGCATAGAACTCCAAGGTCCATGTCTTTTAAACCCTGAGTTGCATTTCAAGATATTTCATTCATTTAGCAACTCTGGATCAAAGGCAACAAGCCTGTAGGAGTCCCTCCCCACCAAAAATAATAAATTATGCTGCAGCACACATTGTTTTTTGTTTTTCAAAAAGTATATTTTTATTGGTCTCAGAGAAGAAGGGAGAGGGAAAGAGTGAGAGAAACATCAATGACAGAGAATCATTGATCAGCTGCCTCCTGCACACCCCCTACTGGGGACAGCCTGCAACCTGGGCAAGTGCCCTTGACCCGAATTGAACCCTCGATCCTTCAGTCTGCAGGTCGACGCTCTATCCACTGAGCCAAGCTGGTTAGGGCCACACATTTGTTTTGTTTGCTTCATTGGTTGGTTGGATTGCATAACCCACTCACTTTGGTTTCTAGAACTCTGATCTCAACACCATGGAGAGTTGGATCCACATCTTCCAAGTATGCATTTATATGATAGCTAAGCCGTTCCTTCACAAAATGATCTGTTCTGAATGACTGGACACATTCTTCATCATGAAAATAATGTCCTTCTTGCTATATACTTAATTTAAAAAGATATAAATAACAAAAAATAAAGGCACTCTTTAAAAAGCCCTGTGCCCCATAGCAAAAGGTCATCAAAAGAACAGTCTATATCTTGGGCAAATTCAGACTCTGTTTTACTGCAATTCATTCATTCATTCATTTTTTTTTTCTCCTTCATTTAATAATCAAACATTTAGTGGGTCCCTCTTGTGTTCTGGATATATTCTGATTTTCTGTGCAGGAGCAGAGCTGTTTCTATGAATTGTGATTTTTACGGTGTGTTTGAGAGGAATTTTTTTATTGAGTGTCTGTAGAGACAAGTGAAGCTGTGACATATAGTGTAACAGTTGAGATTGTTCACATTTCAGAGCATTCTGTGAGCAGCTCATTGCCGTCATCCCTGCCTTTTTGTTCTCTGCCAGCTCTGATGTAACCCAAGTTCAATGTGGAGATGGAAGCTGTTTCACATTCCACTTGAGGTTTAGCAGGAAGTGGGCAGTTTCCATATCAAGTTCAACTTGAAAATAGGATTCCTACTACACAGCAGTGACCTATGGGTTATGTGATTCTTGTTGGGGCATAACACAAAATATCCCTTCCCTGGCTTATAGGAGGAGATACTAAACCCTTTCAATAAAATCATGTCTTATAGCTTGTGCAGCCTCTGCAAGCTTTTTAGTGAGATTAGGAATCTGCTTCTGCTCATCACTGTAAAAGATCTACTAGGGCACCATATATCCATGTTCCCCCCACCCCAAAGAGTTTCTTAAAAAGAAAATTACACGTATGTACTAGAGGCCAATGCAAAGGAAAGGTGTCACTATTTTCCAGTTTTTGTTGATAAAGAAACTGAGTCCCTTAGAGTGAATTGATTACTACACCATTATATTTAAAACACCTTTCAGTAATTTGATACTCTCAGTATCTGATGGATCTTGGTTCTCTAATGTACACAATGATTTAAATTTCAGTTTTTTAGTATGCAGGATTAAAATACAATGTCAAAGCATTTCTGATTTTATAGTATATTAAAAAGAACATATCCATTATTTTAACAAATATTTATTGATTGGGCTCTGTGTAATAGACATTCTTCTAAAACCATAAGGATTAAGTGGGGAGCAGAACAAAAAACATGCCTGAACTCAAAATGTAATGAGAGAAGAACGCAATAAACCTAACTATTGAAGTAAAACAAACTTGTCATGGTCATTAGCCAAATAATGATAATAGGCGATGTGACAGGGAGTGAGGACTGCAGGTTATCTGCTTATGAAAAAAGCTCTCTGGAGAAGAGATATTTGAGCTAACTCATTGTGACGAAAGAGTGACTACACAGAAATTGTTGGGAGAGCATTCCAGGCTGAGAAAACAGCTAGTCCAAAGGCTCTAGAGCAGGAATTAGAGAGAATATTCACTGAGAAAGAAAAAACAAACAAAACAAAAACAAAGGAAACAGAATGTTTGTAGCGTAATAGGCAAGAGGACAGAAGATGTGGGTGGGAGCCAGAGGGTCCATAAACCCAGGCAGGGAGTTTGGGTTTTATTATAGGTTTGGTGGAAATTCACTGGAGTGTTTGGGGTAAGACATCGATGCCTATTGCTTGCATTTCAGCAGCATCGCTGTGGCTGCTGTGCGTAGAATAAGTGAGCTGGAGAGTGGGTCTGAGCAGGTAGAGCAGGTGAGAGGTGGTCTGAGTTGCAGTGTGGCAGTAGGAGAGATGGACCAAGTGAGATGACTCAGCATACATTTAGGAGATCATGTTTATAGCCCTTGTCGACGGGCTGAGTTTGTATGGCTGGTGGGATGAAAACGTCAGTCAAGTTTTCAAATTGGGAAGTTTTCCAAAAATATATCCATCAAGCAGAAGCAAGCCAATAAGTTTACTTCTTGGCTCCTCCAAGCTGCCCACCTTCCCTCACTGGTTTTTAAGGCACTTGCTTATTTCTAGGCAGCCCTGGAGGAAAAACAGCTTCAGCTAACGTGGTAATGGTGCCATTTCTTCTTCTGTTTTAGAAGCTGTAACTGCTTCCTAGCTTGCGTGCCACCCTTTATAAATCCATATATAACAATGCTGTCCCAGAGAGATACAACGCAGGTCACATATTTTAAGTATTTCAGTAGCCACAATGAAAAGAGTAAAAAATACAACACAGAGGAATCAATTTGAATAATATATACTTTTAACTCAACATAGTCAAAATATGATCATGTTCACACATACAACAGCATGAAGTATCAATGGAATATTTCACATTCTTTTTTTTTTTCATGCACATCTTAGAAACCTAGAATCCTACACCTCAGTTAGATCACCTGCATTCTAAGTGCTCAACAGTGATAAATACAGGTGGCTATGGAATAGATAGTTTTGGCCTGGACTGTTCTAGAATTCCTGCAGGAAACCTCAGCCAATGACATCCTGGGTAAATTCATCACTCATATCCCATCACAGATACTGAACCTGGATCAGGAGACCCCGGTCCAGCCACTGACCTTGAAGGAAGTTGCCCTGTGAGAGAGGAGAAATAATGAGCGCCTGAACTCCAGCTGTCCGTCCTCCGCCTGACGGGGCTGTGAGTAAGGGCCGTTGTCAGCCCTAAGGCGCAGTGACCAAGCCGTTCTTGGCCGAGATGGGGAATTTCGGAAGCATTTCTTTGAAGGACTGCACAGCCTGCTGGTTTTCGTGTGTGGATATTTCCTTCTGGGGAGCAGTTTCGCCCCAGGCCCTCCTGGGATCTGATAGGGGAAGTTGGGTCTGCTTACTCAGGACTTGGCCAGAAAGCCTTGCAGTGAGTTTCCAGGTCCGTGGGAAGTGGGTGGGGCGGGTCAGCCTCCGGGCTTGTCCCATGAGTCAGGACGAAGCGGAGTGATGCCAGGCGGCACTCTCAGAGATAAGAGGTGGCGAGGACCCAATCTCCGGACTCATCACGCACTGGCCCAAGTTACTTCTTGCAAAAGATGAGGTGTTACCCTGTCTGGCCTGGCTGCGTGTCAGTGAGAGGAATTCGTCTCCTCACCTGAATTCCCCTCTCAGCTTCAACGGGGCCAGGACTGTCTTCAGGCAACCCTACTGCAATGGAGACAATGAGAGAAATGCCGAGTTTCGGGGGAAGTGAGAGACAGCTTGGGACGAAGCAATCTTTCACGTTGACCTGATTGTGAGTTCTAGGTAGTACCCACTCATTCTGAGTTAAGAAGAGATGGGATACTTATGGTATGTATAAACAGCTTGACAGGTAGATAAACGACAGAGAGAGAGAGAGAGAGAGAGAGAGAGAGAGAGAGAGAGAGAGAGGTTTCTTAACTAGATTCATCCAAGTCCCTGTGAATTCTGTGGGCATTTCATAGGAAGTGCTTGTAAGGAGTCCTCCACCTGAGCCTTCTCCTTTAGGGCATCCACTCTCAATACCCTATCATTG
This sequence comes from Murina feae, assembly GCA_004026665.1. Lineage (NCBI taxonomy): Eukaryota > Metazoa > Chordata > Mammalia > Chiroptera > Vespertilionidae > Murina > Murina feae. The sequence continues at coordinate 67,359 of PVJC01002977.1, forward strand.
CCCTGACTTCTGTATTATTCACCTTTCCCACTAAAAAGTTTATATCGAGCCTGGCCGGTGTGGCTCAGCAGTTGAGCATTGATCCATGACCAAGAGGTCATGGTTCGATTCCTGGTCAGGGCACATGCCCAGGCTATGGGCTCGATCCCCAATAGGGGGCATGCAGGAGGCAGTCGATCAATGCTTCTCTCTCATCATTGATGTTCCTCTTTCTCTCTCCCTCTTGGTTCCTCTCTGAAATCAATAATAAAATGCATATTTTTAAAAAAAGAAAATTATATACTGAAATGTTTCTCAAAATGGGGTCAGGACCAACTTCATTACACCTGTTCAGGTGCCAGTGGGAAGGGGTATTTCTGGCTCCTACCCCAGGACTTCTGAGCTACAAGTTTCCAGGTGATGCTCATGCATCTTTACAGTTGGGAATGTTCTAGAAGGTTGTGGACTTCTCATCTTATGCTGCACCTTCGAATCACCTAGGGAGTTTTACAAATCTTTCCTGGGTTCACACTCAGATATTCTGATGTAATTGGTATGTGGCGTGGGCAGTGAGTTTTGAAGAGTTCCTTAGAGATCTCATGTCTGGCCAAGGTGGGGAGCCTCTGTTTGAGTTTAGGTTATATCCCCTGTGTCATCCCAGCAATCCTTTAAAAGGTACTTAAGTGCCTCCAACTCTCTCTCTCTCTCTCTCTTTCTCTCTCTCTCTCTCTCTCTCTCTCTCTCTCTCTCTCTCACACACACACACACTCTTCACTGGGGTAGCTGTCCCAGCCTCGCCATGGTTTTGCCTGTTCCACTGGCCCCAGGCATAATCGTGAAAGTCAGTCACACCCCAACTTTAACACTTTGAAGTTGAGGCTTGATATAACAAACCAGGCAGGGGAATGGTTTCTGCCTCCTTTGCTGCAACCTTCACTCATTAGTGAAAATTCTGATACACAATTCTCAGTGCAAAGAGTAATCATCCAAACAGATCCCCAGTCACCCTTCCAAGAGCCGAATGAACTTCCGGATCCTGGCACACGGACACCCCCTAGTCCCCAACCCATATCCCAACCCATATCCCAACCCATATCCCAATTATTTATATGATTATCATTTTGAACGTCTTATTTCAGTTCATGGTTCCACAGGAACAGATGGGTCTGGAGCCCAGGGCGGAGGTGATCTGAATCCTGCCACAGTCACTTACTGTTTATACTTGAGAAAGGAGATGCATTTTTTTCCCCTCCCAAGTAAATATCTTCTGAATAATCTAATTTATTTTCAGCCTGAAAGCCTGAGGTTGTAATTTCCTCAGGGGCTACAGCATGAATTTGTGGATGACCAAGGCTAAGTGGAGGAGAGGGTATGCCTTCAAACAGCATGTCTGCTGATACCCAGACCTGGGTCCCTCGGACCCCAGGCTCCTTGTCACTGCTGCAGGCTCCAGAAGCAAGACACAAGGGCTCTTTTCTCCTGCAATCCCTGGACACCTCCTGTCAGTCCATGTGAGCATGGCAGTGTACATTTCCTAGGCCATTTTGCCAGGACCTGCATTTAGATGGAATATTCTATAAAATTGAAAACCTGACCATTTCTAGGCATCTTTCATTTTCCTTTTTTTTTTGTGTGTGTGTGTAAGCAAAGTAATTTGTAGTATCTTTTATAAGAAAGATTACTGTACAAGTTAAAGCTTATTATCTATATAATAAAAGCCTAATATGCTGTGTTTGACCTTGGTTCAACTGTTTGACTGGTCACTATCATGCACACTGACCACCAGGGAGCAGATGCTCTGACTGGTAGGTTGGCTTGTCGATGGGATCCAGCCTATCGTGACTGGGCAAGATGTGCCAGACACACCCTGGTGCCAACCTCCCATGATCCCTCCCCAGCTGGCAAATCTTCTTCAGTTCCTCCCTGGCCTCTAAAATATATTCTCTAATTAATTTCCTTTCAATGTGCATGAATCCGTGCACCAGGCATCTAGTAAATATTGAAAAAATTATTAATCCCACAGTCTGCAAACACAAGCAACAAGCTGACTGCAGCTCCCAGGATCTACTAGGTAAATAAATGGCAAACCCTCAGTTGTACTCTTTTCCCTCTTAATTTAAGGCAGATAACCTCTTTTTTCTTCTGTAGAAAAGCAGATATGGAATTGATGAGTTAATTTTTTTTACCTTCTTTCTTTTTTTTAAAAAAATAAAAAAGCTCTTTTTTTTTGCTTCTGTGGCTGGGTGCTATTATTCTTTTCTTTATTATAAACTATGAGTCATCTCACCTTTTCTATGTAAAAAATCATATATATATATTATAATGAAATTATTTTTCATTATATATATAATAAAAATATATATAATGAAATTCAAGTATAATGGAATTGTGACTAAAGACTTAATGAAATCATGAATTTTTAAGGTTGAAATATACATTTTGAATTGATCTCTTTCTACTCTCACTCAATATTTTAATTTCTCTTAGATTAATAAAAACATTCATATGAAATGTATCCCATCATATTCCCAATGCTCCTTGTTGCAATGTGAAGACTTCACCAGCTGCCACTCAGGTGGAGGGGGTGGTGGGCAGCCTTCAGTGTGCTTCCAGAGAACCACTCTCTAGGTTTGCAAGTCTTTTTGCTTTAAATGTTTTAGTAGATTTTTTTTTAGAGAGAAAGGAAGAGAGAGGAAGGTTGCTGCTAGCTTGTTTTTACTTGTATTTTTGTAAAAACACATACATGTTGTTAATATCCAACAAGGGGCATTTTCAGACCCTCCCATCTTCCCCTGCTCCTGGCAAAGGGAGCAGTGAGTCATGCTTTGATAATGACAATTTCAAGGACGATGCTCTGGAGGTTCATCAAAGAGGCTTGCATTGGAAGGACCTTCGAAGGATAGAAGGTTGAAATGTGCTCCGTTTTCCTTTGAGTTCTCTTAAGAGTTGAATTGGGGAAGTAAGACCAGCTTCCAAACCTGGAAGTTAGCAGTTACTCGCTAACGAGTGCCCACATTCAGATGCGGAGCTGGGAGGAAGGTGAACAGGATCAGTGCCAGGAGGACACATGAGTGAAGGGGTTGTAGCCAATGTCCTAGGGGCCATATGGAGCCTCTTGGCTTGCCATCCTTGCCTTGGTTTTCCTATCTGCTTAATACTCTTCATTATGCAGCAATGGCACTGGAGATATTTTGCATCAGGACTTCAAAGTGTCCTGGTAAGAGAGTCATCAAATCCCCATCCTTTTCTCATATAGATTCAGTATTGTGATGCCTGTGCTGGGCTGAGTGGTCGTTTCTAAAGTCAACCATTAGAAAAGGATACAAAATGGAAACTCATTTGTTGGGAAGCTGGACGAGGACACGATCTCATCACCAGGGTCATCTGACCCCAGACACCTACCTAGACCAGCCCTCCCCCACCCAGCCTTCCAGCCATCATGTGGCTGCAGTGGTTGCATCTCTACTGTAATTCTGGCCTGAAAAGTCTGGACCAGTAAGTGAATTACTAAAGAAGGGGATGTGTATTGGACTGTGGAGGACCATGCTTGGTGGTGATTCCCTGAGTCATTGCTGATGATGCAAGCGTCCCTCTCTGCTGACCAGTAGGTATGGGAGCTAAACACTTTGGATGATTTCAAGGGAAAGTGTGCTTAAGAGAGAGACTGGCAAGCGTTCTAGGTTGGGCAGGGGGGAAGGTTCAGTGACTAATTAGAGGAACACACTGAGTGGCCAGATAATTATGACCACACCATCAGTACTTCGTTGGGCCACATTTTGCCTTCAATACTGAAGCAATTCTTCTTGGCATTGACACCACGAGATGTCAAAAGGTGATGCGAGGAATCTGACACCATGCCTGATGAATAGCACTGTCCAGTTCTGTGAGATTTGATGATTGTGGAATCAGCTGCCTGGTGGCTCTTTTAACTTCGTCCCACAAATGCTCAATTGGATTGAGATCTGGTGATTGTGGGGGCCACCTAAGCAAGGTAAAGTCTTCCTCATGTTCTTGAAACCACTCCTGCACAATACAGGCACCATGGCATGGCACATTGTCTTGTTGGAAGAAGCCATCTCCATTGGGATACGCCATCAACATGATAGGATGAACTTGATCAGCAATGATACTTAGGTATGTTGTGCTATTCAGATGTTGTTCCACATGAATTAAAGGGCCCAAATCATGCCAGGAAAACATGCCCCAAACCATAACACAGCCCCCACCAGCTTGAAGAGTTGTACTCATGCATGTGGGGTGCATGTTTTCATGCTGTTTTTGCCAAATTCTCTCTGCCATCTGTATGATGCAACTGGAAACGTGATTCATCGGACCACATGATTTTTTTCCAATGCTCAACTGTCCAATCCTTGTGTTCCTGTGCGAATTGGAGACATTTTATCTTGATAACTGCAGACGGCAAAGTTGTCTGAACAGGCCTTCGGCTTCCATATCCCATACGATGCAGTGTACGGCTAATTTGCTTACAAATGTCAGATAGTCACAATAATCTGGCCACTCAGTGCATACATATATAGGACCACATTTGTATCTTGAGTGAGGTCATTCCTGTCAGTTCTATGTTCCCTAATGTTAGCCTGGAAGGTGTTGTGGGCCTGGATTCTGAGTTTTAGAATTCAGATCGAGAAGTTTGAGCTTAGTGCATAGCCAATGACTCTCAAACATTCGTGACCCTCAGAGTGACCTTCAGAGCTTGTGAAAACACGATGGCTGGACAGTTTGCCCTGGAGTTCTGGTTCAGAGGTCTGGAGTGGGACCCAAGAGTTTGCAGGACTAACATGCCTCCAGGTGACGCTCGAGTTGCTGGTGCCCGGGCCACATCTCGGGAACCACTGCTATGTGCATCAAGGCGCCAGGGATGCTTTGGAGCAGAGACATCATACAGACTGACGGAGGCTGTCTCAGTCCAGGTGGGGAAATCCTACAGGACAACACATGCCCTCCCATGATACCTAGAACTTGTTTCTGTGATGCATGTCTGCCTTTTGACTGGTCCTGTAGATTAGAGACTGGAGCACGAAGATACGCCAGAAGGTGGGAAAGCTCTAGGCTTTTCAGTGCAAATGTGTCCGATGCCCCACTCTGTTGGGTGGGGGATGGCCTTGCTTTTTGTGTAGGTGGAGTTGGGGTCAGAAGCAGAGGAGGGCGGATGCTCTCCCTCCAGGAAATTCCCTCCAATTTGCTTCCAAACAGATCTCTGAAGTTCTCCTCTGTTCTGCAGAGAGAAAGTTCTGCTAAGGCAGGAAGACTGTACTTGCGTGTGTGGCCGAGTGTGGTTGGCAGGACAGAAGTTGCAATTTTCTACCTCCACGGCCAGACTTCCACTCAGAGCTTGCCAGACTCAGTCAGCAGCTGGCACCCAAGCCAGAAGTAATGCGGACTGGCTTTCTTCTCCCCCCCCCCACCCCCCTTGGCTTTCTGAAAAGACGCAGACAGATGAAATAATACTCTGCTGCCCCTTGCCCCTGCCATAATGTAGTCCATTTGTCTAAATTACAGACTTCAGCAATTATTTGCCTGTCTTTTTTGCAGATGGAAGGCAGGATATCTCTGCTGTGAGGGAAGGTGGCAAGAACAACAGCAGCATCATACCTTGTGCTCTTCTGCAAGGAGGAGGGGAGGCTGTTAGAGTACTTACGATGGTCTATGCGTTATGTTTGTCACTTCCTTGCATCTTCCCTTCAACCGTATGAGTTGAGTATTGTCATCTCCCCATTACTCTGATCTTAAAATTGTATTTTTGAAAACTTTTGGATTTACATTTACAGAAGCATTGCAAAAACAGTATGTAGAGTTTCCATGTACTCTTCACCCATCTTCTCCTAATGGTACTGTATCACATAACCAAGGCATATATATTTTTAATACTAATACATTAATATTGATGCACCACCATTAGTTCAGTTACAAACTTTATCTGCATTTGACATGTGTTTCCACAAATACCCTTCGCCTGTTCCAGAATTCTGTCCAAAACACTACATTATCTAAACTAATAAAAGCGGAATAGTAAAATTCACCGTTTCTCCAGGACGCCCACCAGCCAATTAGAGCAACTGTATGCAAATTAGCCCAGCCAACATGGTGGCCGCCGCTCGCGGAGTAAAGGGCAGCATCCGTTGCAGCAGGAGCGAAAGGGAAACTGCATGCGCAACAGCTCACTTAGCCTTGGTTAAGTGAAACACGCATTTTGCAACATTGTATAAGTCATAGAATACTCGGAGCTGAAGCCTGGCCTGAGTATAAGATAACAACATTGTGTCATTATAGAAGCCACGAGGTGAGGCAGAGAGGAGGATTCGTTAGCCACCTTAAAGGAACAGCATCAATTATAGGAGATAAACAAACCCCAGGCCTTAAAGGAACAGTATCAATTATAGAAGCTAAACAAACCCCAGGAACCTGCGTCCAGCCAGCCTTGCTGGGACTTTGGGTCAATGGGAGCTGTGGGCAGCCTTAAAGCCCGTCACCCACGCTGGCCACAACCCAATGGGGTGAGGGATGTTCCTGGGGGGCTTGGCCAGCCTGGAGACAGCCATCAGCCCCTCACCCAGGCTGGTCAGGCACGCCAGCAGGTGGACATCCCCAGAGGGGTCCCAGACTGTGAGAGGGCACAGGCCGGGCTGAGGGACCTCCCGAGTGCACAGAGCGGCTGCAGGGTGGAACAGCGCAGGACCCAGGACCCGTGAGTGGGAAAGAGGCGGCAGGGTTGGAGGGCACCGGGAAGC
>PVJC01002978.1:0-43272 GCA_004026665.1 Murina feae
AAAAAATAAACAGAAATAGGTACACAAATACAGGGATTTTTTTTTTAAAAGGTGTAAAGGCAAATCAATTGACAAAGGATAATTCTTCTCACAAAATGGTGCTGGAATAATTGACTAAAGGGAAAAACCTTGGTTTACACCTGTATCATAATAAAAAAAATAATTAAAAATGAATCATATACTTCAATGTAAAACTTAAATTCTAATAAAACTTCAAAAAGAAAACATATTAGAACATTTTTGACCTTTCATTAAGAAAAGATTTCTTGGATATGACACCAAAAGCTAAATTCAAAAAAGGTACAATATGATAAATTTGACTTTGGTATTTTGAAAATCACTGCTAAGAGAATTAAAAGGGAAGTCTCAAGGAGAATATATTTGCACCTTATATAGCTGATAAACAAAAATCCATTACATAAAAGGAATCTGAAAACTCAATAATAACTTTTAAAACCACCCCACTTAAAAATTGGCAATATATTTGAACATTTTGCCAAAGATGATCAAAAAGCACATGGAAATCATATATTAGGGAAAAGCAACTTAAATATTATAATGAGATATCACCACACACTTATTAGAATAGCTAATATAAAAAGATTGACTCTGTCACGAATTGGCAAAAGGAATTGTAACTTCCTTTTTTTAAAAATATATTTTATTGATTTTTTACAGAGAGGAAGGGAGAGAGATAGAGAGTTAGAAACATTGTTGAGAGAGAAACATTATCAGCGGCCTCCTGCACAACCCCTACTGAGGATGTGCCCACAACCCATGTACATGCCCTGACCAGAATTGAACTTGGAATGCTCCATCCACTGAGCGATACCAGCTAAGACAGGAATTGTAACTTTCATATAATTATTCTGGAAATACAAAATAGAACTCCTTTGTAACATGATTTGATAGTTCCAAAATTTTAATCATATACCTGCCTACATATTAACTCAAGAGAAAGCAAGTCTTTCTGTGTGATTCAACTTATATAATAGTCTAGATATTGCCATGATCTAGAGTGACAGAAAGTAGATAAGTGGTTGCATGGAGACTTGTATCAGCAGAAATCTCTATAAAGAAATATTTATCAAAGTTAGAGCTGTAGATCTTGTGCATCAGGATCAACTAATGGGGCTTATTTTATTACTAGCTGTACTCAGCCACAGTCTGGTTAGATGGAAAAGAAAGAAAAGAGAAAGTGCACGTTTCTAATGTTTAATTGCACAATGCTTGTGGGTATACAATGCGCCCTCCTGTGCAGCTGCCCCTGGTACGCTGCTGCCCCCTCCCTGCCCGGCTGGTCTGGCCTCGCACACGTGCGCCTCTGCAGCCTGGGCCCCCCAGAGCTGGCCTGCACCCCCGCTCCCCACAGGCGGCCCCCACCCCACACGCTGCACCTTGTGCCCAAAAGCAGTCCTGCAGCTCCTGACTCCCGCAGGCAGGGGCCCTCACCAAGCCGCCAAAAAGCTGGAGGAAAAAGGAGCTGAGGGTGCTCCCCTGCCCTCGCCCGCCACACTCCCAGTGAGCCCTCAGCCGCTGGTGTGGGGCGACCATGGCAGCCGATCACGCCTCGAGCCCCAGCCCAGCCCTGGCCTGAGGCCCAACCCCGCGCTTGTTGACATTGCACAACATGATAATTGGCATGCCGATTTTCAATTGCAGTACGTGCGGTGGCATCCCTGGCAAATCAAGTGAATTTCAAAATTCTGTTGGATAATTAACCCCTTCATCTGCTTCCAAAACAGTGTCGATGGACTTGTATGTGTCTGCCTGGCTTTGAATGTTAGACTGAATAAAATTGTTCAGTTCGTAGCGTGTGTTGCTTTTACATCCAACACATGGCACTGTTTTTCAAAAAAAGCATGTTTTTACCTGTTTTTTCAAAAAAGCATGTTTTCACCTGTCACAGGTGTGACATCTATATAACGTAGGTATATAAAAACACGCGCATATACAAATACAATGTTGTGTCAAAATTTCAAAGCAATCGGTGAGGAACTTTGGGAGATTTGAGATTTTGAACAAACGAACATTTACATTTTAATTTATATAAATTTATTTGTTTATTTATTTATTTTTAAAAACAGAATTGTTCCTTTTTCCTTTTATTTTTAAAATTTTTGCTATCCTGTTTTTAATTTTTTTTTTCCATAGAAGAAGAGAGAGGAAGAGGAGGAGAGAGAAACATGCTTGATAAGAGAGAATTATCCATCAGCTGCTTCCTGCATGCTCCCTACTGGGGATCTAGCCCAAAACCCAGGCATGTGCTCTGACTGGGAATTGAAACATAACCTGGTTCACAGGTCGACCCTCAAACACTGAGCCACACCAGCCAGGCTAAAGGGGCTTATCCTATATAATAAAAGCTTAATATGCTAAGTGGCCAGTCGTCCGGTCATCTGTTCAACCAATCAAAGTGTAATATGCTAATGATATGCTAAAGCCACTCAACTGCTCACTAAGTCATGCACTGACCACCAGGGTGTAGACGTTCTGACCGGTAGCTTAGCTTGCTACTGGGGTCCAGCCAATTGGGATTGAGAGAGATGGGCCAGACACGCCCTGGAACCCTCCCAGGGTCCCTCCCCAGCTGGCCAACCTCCCACACTCCTCCCTGGCCCTGATCATGCATCAGTAGGGCCCCTTGGCCTGGCCTGCACCCTCTTGCGACCCAGGACCCCTCAGGGGGGCACATTGACTGTCAGGTAGTTCCAACTATATAATAAATGCCTAAGTGACCATTATGGTGGAACAACCAGAATGACTGGTCACTGTGATGTGCACTGACAACCAGGGGGCAGATGATCAATGCAGGAGCTGCCCCCTTATGGTCAGTGTGCTCCTACAGGGGGAGCGCTGCTCAGCCAGAAGCTGGGTTCATGGCTAGCAAGCACAGCAGCAGTGGCAGGAGCCTCTCCCACCTCTGTGGCAGTGCTAAGGAACAGCAAGCTGAATGGTAAGGAGTGAGCAAGCAGAGGGTAAGGAGTGAGGGCTCCTGAACTGCAAGAGGGCACAGGCTGGGCTGAGGGAACCCTCCCCACCCCCAGTGAATGAATTTCATGCATCGGGCCTCTAATTTTAAAATATAGACTTAAATTAATTGTGCTCAAACCTACTATATGCTAATTATACAGAGGATAGTTAAAAAAGAGTTGAAATGAATTAGTATAGCGTCAGCACAATTGTGAAAACAAATGTTTGCCATATCCATGTTTGTACTTGTTGAATAATCAACATGTGGTTAGTAGTTGGCCTGATTTAAGAATACAGGGCAAAATAAGAAAGAAAGTTATATAAACTCATTGAGCCTCATTTTCTTTTTTCATATAAAACTAGAGATAACAAAACTCTTCAAATTTTTAAACGGTTAAATATTGTGTGTAAAAGCTCATACAATTCTGCCTCTTCAATTTGTAGAAAATGAGGGATTGATATTTGTGTATATATCTTTTAAAAATTCTTTTTCTGTGATTTAAAATTATTTTTCATTTTCATAAAGTTTTTTAATATTATTATTTGTATTGTTAATTTATTTATATTTTATTAATAATCCATCTTTAATTTTTCTTTAATTATATTTACATGTGTCCCTTAAAAGACTATACTTTACCAGAGAGATGAGCTAGATTTTATATATGCATAAGCCAATTCTTAGTATTTTTTTCTTCTGTGGTTAAAAAAAGTCTTTAAGTTAGAAATCTTTAAAAAGACTTCACCCTTTCAACTTCATTCTTGTTGTCCTGGTTTATGATTTTCAAATTCCAACTCTGCAACACTTGGCTCATCATCAAATGAAAACCCTAAAGAGGGCTAACAGAATAAATGTATTTACCATTTGTCTATTTAATTAATTCATGAGCTTCTAGGGGAACTTGACCAACATGCTATGTGTTTGTATTATAGCCATCTGTGTTAATGATAGTTTAGTACTTTCTACCATTGCCACCTTATGTTCACCTCCTCTGAATCATTTTGAGATCACAGTCACACCCCATCCAATTGACATTAAAGTCCCAAGATTCGCTATATGAGTACTGAATTGGTACAAGATTTTATTTCCTGGTGGGGGGTCTAAATACTAGACATTAATCTTACCACTGGCCCGGACTAGAAAGCATTCTAGAAAACCAAGGCTATCAAACACATCTTCACTAAATAATACTATCAAAATTTTATATCTTACTTCCTCACTCAAATTGCTTCTCAGCTATTCAAAAAGTTTCTAGGTCCTTTAGTGGTACTTTAGAACTGAACCTCTGATCCAAGCTGGATAAGTATAGTCAAGACTGGTATCTTTAGTTTGGCCCTCCTTAATTTTATAATTTCCCAATGATTGACTTCCAATGCATGATATAATTTTATTACACAATCACTAATCATTTTCTTATGAGTATACATTCTATTTCTTAAATGCTCTTATATCAGCTAGTCCAAGCAAGGATGACACTTTTTGAGTTCTGGGTAGATTAATCTTATACCTTTATCGTTCTCAACAAACAAATATTTTTCTTCCCTCCTTTGCCATACAATGGACTCTAATATTACTTCAGTCTCAGTTCAGAGCTCTCTGTGGTTACTCCTATGTCTAGCCCAATCATATAAAAATTAATTGATGGCTGATTAAAGGCCATGGAGTAATATGGATTATTGGTGATTTGTCTCTACCCTTTGAGACAGTGACTGTGTAATTCATCATTTGCTCCTCGCAATGTAGTACAGTTCTGGGGTTATATTAGGTACTCAGTTCATGTTTAATAATTGATTTATTTTATAATGATTCCTTTTCAAAGCAATAGTTTTAGAAATTCAAGTAACACTAAATTTATTCAGCTTCCTTTAATGAGTATCTATTCTAATAAAAGCGTAATATTGAAATTGACCATTTCTTTGGGTTGCCTAAGCCACGCCCACCAGCAAATCAGAGCGGCTGTATGCAAATTAACCCAGCCAAGATGGCAGGCACTGGCTGCCTCACTGCTGGCCCAAGCCATCTTTCTCCCACTCCTCGATTCCCGCAAAGGGACTGAGTAGCAGGAGAAAGGTGGCTTGGGCCTGCGGCAAGGCCCCCAGGCGCCCGCCTCGCTGCCTGGCTGGCTCCCCAGTCCCCTTGCAGGGATCAGGGAGTGGGGAAAGGCTGGCCTGACCATGAGGCAGTGAACAGGTGGGGTTTTCCCAGCTGTCCGGTGGCTGGAGGAAGATGGGGAGTAGGCAAGCTTGGCAGGCAGGCAGCACCGAGCCCTGGGCACAGCTCAAAAAAAGAGAACAACATGCAGGAGATGGCAGGAGTCTGAGAGATCAACACAGAGGGGTGCCTGCTCCAAGTTTGCCTGGGGGAAGGCCCCCAGCAGATAGACACACACAGGATGACTGCTCTGAGCCTCAGATACGATTGGGGGCAGGTCCCCAGTGGCGACACACACACACACACACACACACACACACACACAAAGGCACCTGGCAGAATGGGGCCATCAGAGGACATCCACTGAGTGGTTCTGGACTATGAGTGGGGGCAGGCTGGCCTGAGGGACCCCTACCCTCCCCCCATGCATGAATTTCATGCACTGGGCCCCTAGTATGTTATTAAAATAGGAGGTATAAAAATCCATGTCCAAACCACTTATTAATTTAAATCTTGAGTTTTCTGTATTTCCCAATTTGAATTCTCTTTATAGCTAAAAAATGTATGGTTCTATTGAAATATTTTATATAAAAATATGTACTGCAAGCAGCATATGACAAATATTTCAAGAGTATAAAATGAGTTGTAAAAATATATAATTTACCAGTAAACCCACATTGCATTAGAAATGTGTAAAAACTTTTGATGTAAAAGTTTGTTTGTTTTCTTAATATTTTAAAATATATTTTTATTGATTTCAGAGAGGAAGAAAGAGAGATAGAAACATCAATGATGAGAGAGAATTATTGATTGGCCGCCTCCTGCACACCCCGCTCTGGGAATTGAGCCCGCAACCTGGTCATGCGCCCTTGGCCAGAATTGAATCTGGGACCTTTCAGTCCTCAGACCAATGCTCTATCCACTGAGCAAAACTGGCTAGGGTTGTTTTCTTAATATTGAGCACCTTTTTCTATAAGTTAGTTTTTCATGGAGAAGTAACTGATTGCATACATTTTGTCTATACACTAAATAAATTCAAGGCTTAATTTTCTGAATAGGATAATGGCTCACCATGGAGATTTGAATTGCATTGAATCCAGTGATAAGGATTTTCTTTGATGGATCCCAAAGTTGGTCAGAATGTTTAATATCAAGGTGTAAAAGCCTGAAAGGTGTTTGAATTCCCTCAGTTCCTATCTCACAATTGAGATTGTAAAGTCCACAATTTCCTTCATTTTCCTAATTAAAAATAATTAAATTTGCATTCAGAATTGTTCAATGATTGTTTTTTGTGGTGATGGTTTATTTCCTGAAATCAAAGTGGCTCTCATAATATTTCTTTAATGTCAAGGTTTAGGGTTGTATAAACTTTGTCGTCTTGTCTGGATTTTCACTGAGAATGACCTTCTCTTGATCGTCTTCTAGATCCTGATTAGGAAGAAGGGAGAACATAAATAATAAATGTAATGAAATATTAGAGTTTAAAAATACGATATTCTATATATAACTATATCTATAAAAGACCATATCTTATATAATAAAAGGCTAATATGCAAATCGACTGAATGGTAGAATGATCAGAAGAACCACTGATTGCTGTGATGTGCACTGACCACCAGGAGGCAGACACAATACAGGAGCTTCCCCCTGGTGGTCAGTGCACTCCTACAGGGGGAATACTGTTCAGCCAGAAGCTGGGCTCATGCTGGCAAGCACAAGGGCAGTGGTGGGAGCCTCTCTCACCTCCGCAGCAGCACTAAGGATGTCTGACTGGTGGCTTAGGCCTAAGCCTAAGGACTCCCAAACTATGAGAAGGGCACAGGACAGGTTGAGGGGACCCCACCCCACCCCACTGAGTGCACAAATTTCATGCACTGGGTCTCTAGTTTCTTAATAATATCCTTCATTTATGATGATAAAATCAAGGTTACACTTTGTATAAAGATATATGAAAGTGATAATTTAAAGTGGTGATTTTAATTCTCTAGAAAATTTGAATAAATTTGAAAGTTCAGAAGAAATCCCTGATAAATTTTAATTAAAAATTACATGTACCATTGATTATTTAATTTCAAATGTCTGTATTGGATTAGCTTAAAATCACATATGCCCACACTGCATTTGTAAGACTTGTAACTTCTTTTGACTACCAGTATGTAATTATTTTAGGAATTCCAAGTTTATAATTATTCCAAGTTCCATAAGGGGAATCTTCGATTTTTTAATGTATCAGAATGTAAAATAACCTAAGTGGAAGATTAGAAAGTGCACATAAACAATAATAAAGAACATTATAGTGCATGGGATATATATATATATATTAAATGCTGTAAATGCTGTATATGTAATCTACACATGATATCAACATTTTTACAGTTATATTAATAACTAGAGGTCTGGTGCAATAAATTCGTGCACTGGGGTGGTGGTGGGGGACCCTAAGCTCAGCCTGTGCCTTCTTGCAGTCTGGGATCCCTCGCACTTTATTGCCCGCCTGCTCACTGCTCCTTACCACTTGGCTCGCTGCTCCTTAGTGCTGAGGTGGAGGCGAGAGAGACTTCTACCACCACTGCTGTGCTGGCCAGCTGTAAGCCTGGCTTCTGGCTGAGTGACACTCCCCCTGTTGGAGTGCTCTGACCACCAGAGGGCAGCTCCTCTGTTGAGTGCCCCCTGGTGGTCAATGCACATCATAGTTACCAGTTGTTCTGCCAAAACAGCTTAGGCTTTTATTATATAGATTTCCTGTATGTGGACAGTGTTTATACTTCAACTCTAGTCTCATCTGAAAAAATAACATTTTACAGAGTTCAGATCCTTGTTATTTACTTTTGTTCAGCTCTGATATTTGATTTCTTTCCATATAAACTCTTAAGTTTTTGAGTTTTCTTAAAAGGTTCAATGTATCTAGCACTTTATATGAGTATAATTGCTTTTCCCTTAATATTTGTTATTATTAGATTTTTCTCATAGTGCAGAATAAACAATTTATCTTCTTTTCATCAAAATACTTTACCCCCATTGGCTAACTATTCTTTCTAACAGACAACAACATCCAATAAAATATATGAAAACACTTTCCTTTTCTTTGGTTTCTTTTAAAAGAACACATGTGTTATATATGTACATTACTATAGTCAATACATTTACCTTGAACTCTTTTGTTGTCTTGTATCTTCCTCATAGGTGTGTCTAAAATTAAATAGTTGTTGTTAGAAAAACTTTGAAATTATGGCCAGCATCAGACAGAAGACCACAATTAAGCAGAAAAGTATAAAGTTTTAAATAAACAGCACTTAAGTATATAGATTTTCTTTTGGAGTAGTGAATTTTACAAACATGATACTTGCATTGGTAACAGACAAAACAGAAACTTATTTTCCATGTATCATAATGAATTTTCACCTTTTGTAAAATATTTTGTTTCATTATAGCATTTGGAGCTCTGTATAATGTGCCACTTCAGCAAAGAGTACATTACTTACATGATTTTTTTCACCCTTTTTGTAAAAAGCATGACTTTATGATGAAGGGATATTTCACATTATGTAAAAGTTTAGCAGAAGTATCTTTCCAGAGATATCCACTCATTTCTATTTGTAATGTTATCAGACTTTTGTCTCTGTGAATTATTATTGTAAATTAATTCATGATTACCTTTTAGTATATGAGGACAACAAAGTATCATTTGGCTAATAACTCTAGAAATAAAAAAATAAGCAATTCAGAAAATGTGTTCCCATATATCTCCAGATTTACCTCTAATCCTACAACACCATTAAAAAAAACCTAGTTAAAAATAATAAGAAAATTGTTTTAAAGAATTCCAAGTGTTTATAACTGTGTAATTTTGGACTGTTTCAGTTGTAAAATATTTCTAAATTCCCTTGTTTTTCTTGTAATTCATCAAAAGCTCTATCTGGGATGCCTAACATCCCATTTTCACTTTGTTGCTCATCATTTGAGATCAAAGAGATTCCTACAGTGACTTCATTTTTCAGCTTACCTTTATTTTTTCTTCAAATTTTGACTTCTTGATTTTTATAAATAATCTGTATTAGATAATTAAGTAAAACTTTTTCTAATATATATGCATATATGAAGTCTCTAACCTATAATAATTAAAGCATAATATACAAATAGACTCAACGGCCAAACAGCAGAATGACCTTCTGGATGACTTTCCAGACAAAGCTGGGGCTGTGGAGCTGAGGCAGCAGCCACCAGAGTGGCCGCAAGGGCCTACCCTTGCATGGATTTCATGCATCAGGCCTTTAGTATTCCACAAAAAGTAAGGCATGAACCTGTCACCAATAGTAATTTTGGCTATATAACACCAAGTAAAAAAGAAACATTTTAAATTTCTTTTTACAAATTTTATTTCTATGTGGCAGATTTCCAAGGTGTCTTTCCTTTCCACAGCATATGTGATGTATATGACTTAACACCATATTAGTGCTATAATAAAATATAGAACTGTGGAAAACTTCCTTAGATTGGATAGTGAGGTAAAGTTTATGTGAGATAGAAAAGTCTGAATTACAGAATATGTTCCAATTGATAAATTTTTTAACTTTAAAATTATTTGATAACAAAATATGGCTTATAAATATTGTTAAGAAAAAAATGGGACCTAACTTTTAAATAGTGAATAAGACCATTTTTATAATGGACTTGTTAAATTCCAAATAAGTTATTGTACAATTTATAAGAAGATCAGAGAAGTGTTATAACATTACTTTTCAAAATTAGCAGTGACACTTGGATTTTTCCCCAATCACTTGATAGCATCCAGTTGATGAGCATCCAGTTAGTTAATTTGCTAATTCATTATTATTTTGGTATGACAATATAAAAATAAGTGTTCATCATGGCAAACAAACATCTTTAGAAAACAGTGTGAATGAAGTGCACAAAATCAGAGTTCCTCCCAGGGGCACTCTGCTATCTCAGACTGAATGAGAACTGTAACAGGGCATGTATAGAGAAGCAAAAGGATACCAACCAAGGCCCTTTCTCCACCACATGTTTTGTGAGGCATACGAAGCATGTCAGTTCAATTATTTGTGAGATTTTTGTATTTGTATGTGACTATTATTTTGGAATTTAAAATATGGTGTAAAATATTACTATATTGACCAGGTTAATGTTAATTGACCAAAATACTGATAGTAGTTAGCATTACTGGGAGCTCATATGTGCCGAACATTATTCCAAGCACTTTTCATATATTAACTCATTTAGATGTAGATAACATTACTAGCCCCACTTTTCAGAAGAAGGAACCAAAGGCAAAAATAAATAAATCAGCTTACTTAAGTTAGAGTTGGAGCCCAGATTGGGAGTCAGATCTACAACCTGATTCCCTATTATCTAAAAAGGCCATAAATCTTTACAGGTATATAGTCAGATTTGTCAAAACCTTCCATGACCTTTTTGTTTCCTTCCTCCATAGTTTGATATTCTGCTTTAATTACTTTACTACTTTTGGTAAATGCAGTTCTGCTAAGATAAGAATGAAAAACTTAATGCATTTTGTGAGAACATTTTTTTTTTCAGTTAAGGAATCTAATGTATTTTGGTGGAAAATCGTAATATTAGTACCAAGGGGACCACTTAGTCATGACTTCAGTGATTGATACCCAATCAAAATGTACCACAATGCAAACAATTCAGATAGAAAACTCCAAGCTTAGAGATAAGGACCAGACTATGGATATAGATCAATTATCTAGACTCTCAAAGGAAAAAAGCCAGTCTTGCACGACCTATATTTTTTCTTTTAATTTCATAGAGGAAGGGAGAGGGAGAGAGAGACAGAAACATCCATGATGAAAAAGAATCATTGATTGCTACCTCCTGCATGCTCCCTACTTGGGACTGAGCCCCAAACCCAGGCATATGCCCTGACCAAAAGTTGAACTGTGTCCTGATTCGTAGGTCAGTGCTCAACCAATGAGTCACACTAGCTGGTCATGACCTAATTGTTATTAATACCAGCTTCTTTATAAATCAGTGTCTCTTAAGATCTAGGTAAGAGGACTTTTGTGATTCAGGGATGACTTAATGATTTTATGGAATGGGAAAATAACTAGCATATCCAATCAATATTCAGATATGTACTAATAGCTATACTGATTATATTGATAAAAATAAAAACTTTGGAAATATTTTAACAAAAATTTGTGGTGTGGAATAGTGGAAACTGATGCTTTATAGATTTGTAGAAAAACATATAGTGGAAACTAAAGGAATCAACCTCTGCAATTAACAGAAATAAGAGTTAAAGAAGAGTTAATTAACTAAAAATATAATATTATTAACTTGCAGTAGGTTATCTTCTTTTCTTGTATAAAGCTATTCTTGAGAATGTAATTCATTGTTTATAATAGACTTGTTAATGGGACTTTATTAAAGGAAAGAAAACATACTAACAAAGTTTAAGCTTAAATAAATTAAAGCAATATATACAGGTACAGCTACTAACTGATTCATTCTCTAAAGATACAGTCAGAAAAAAGAAGCACTGCCATTCCACAATTCTATTCAGTGTGGTAAGGACTAAAAAATAAAAAAAAAATAATTTAATCTTCATAATGTCTTTGCCTCTTCACTCAAATTAATATATTTTCTTTGCAGATTATTAAGATTTTGGAGGTGGATGAGTGAATTCTGTATTAGATCTTACAGAAACCTTTGATTTCTTTAGAGCTTTGGCTGTGTCTGAAAGGAAATCTTATATATTTCAGATACATTTTTCTATTGAGGGGAAATTCAATTATTGTTTGAATAAAAGATTATTTATTTTTTCTATTGCTGTACAGTTTTAACATTATATAAGAGATTTTTATCTGTATTAAAATAAGGAATAAAAAAAGCAATGATTATACATGGCCCCAAGATAATTTATATTTTCTTGGGTAGAGTGACACAATTTTTAAAAATTTAAGCAGGAAAAACCATGTGGACCATACTTTGGCTAAGCATTCTCAAATGTTCTCAATTCATGGTATATTTCAAGGAGAATATTTGATATTTCCATATAGTTTAGATACTTGTTTCTCTAAAACAACCTGTCAACATTTTATCTTTAATAAAATGAACTAGAAATTAATTTATTCAAATAAAAATTATCTGTATTATATTTATGACATTTTTTCAAATAATTACTGTTCAGAGTTTGCACAAGATTTTGAATTTGTATTTTTCTCTTTTGCCTTTAAAGTAGGTCCTTTTAATGCCACAGACAGAGAACATTCATACTTTAAAGATTAAGATTAAGGTTACATGCAAAATAATTTACATTCCCAGGTATAGATTATCACACAGACTGTTAGAAGAAACAGATACACATTCCCAAGAATGTAGTTTTTAGAAAATAAAATTACTAAATGCACTGTTTTTTTTCTAGATCTTTGAGCTTAAAGATTCCATAAACATGCCTTCCATTATTGTTGTGGGAGCAGTGAATACATTTTTTAAAATATAAAATATATGTCAATTTAGGTTTGTTCAAATAACTGCCAATTTTAAGTTTCCCCCTTTCACATACTTAAAATACCCTTCTAATTATGTGTATCAAAGCAAAAAGATATTCAGTGCTCCTCAAGGTTTATATCATACTTTTTAAAGACTGCTTAAACTACTTATAATTTATAGATATTAATTAAACTACCATTGAACAACTCAATCTGTTAAAATAACACATGATGCCATCTTTAAAAAAATTGTGAATGCTCAGTCTTTAAAAAGTTGAAGAATTCATTCACCACACCTGTTAACGGGTTAGTTGTTTCTCTTTTACTAACCTCCCTGAAGCAGTCTTTTAATTTCTTCATCTTCAAGTAAATGACCATCACCACCTTCAATGAGTTTGGTGACTTTGGTGACCTCTGATAGGGTACATGTTTATAACAGAAATTGGTTTATGTAACAAGATGACAGGAGACCTGATATAAACACATCTCCCCAACAAATGAATTCCAGACCAACACTTGGTTCTGTCTCAGATTTTAGTGCTGTTTCTATATGTTTGGATTTTGTTCTCTTAAGTTGGTATAGAACTTAAACAAAGAAATGATATAAAATAAAATAAAAATATATAAAACCTCAAAGATTAGTCTTTACAGACAGCTTAGGTAAAATCATATTCTTATTTTTTTAGTGTGCTGACCTTCTTGCAATAATTTCTTCAGAGTTTCTTCTGTTTCTCCACCACCAGTAGTAATTCTAGTATATTTTATTTCAGGACCTAAAGGAAAGACAATAAAAAACATAGGACTAATACAGGGGTAGGTAAACTTCCTCTGAAAAGGGCCAGATAGTAAACATTTCAAACGTTGTAGGTGATATGGCCTGTGTTGCAACTATTCAACTTAGTAGCTATAGTGTGAAAATATTCATGGGCATTATATAAATGAGTTAACACTGCATTCCAATAAAACTTTATTATATAAGTAGGCATGGGCCATAGTTGCTAACCACTTATTGAAACAAAGATTTATAGAATAGTTGTATTCAGAATTTTAAGCTAATTTATTGGTGGGAAATTGATACAGAGATTTACTGAAATTATTAATTGTTTTATACATACTTGCATATATTCTAGTATGAATATGTGTAGACCTTAAGATTAATGGAAAACTAAAAGAGGGAATGGATTTTGTTCTAGGATATACTAATACATTATATAATGTGTATATTAATGTGTATGAAGTACATAATAAAAACAAATGCTTATAGATTTGTCTACAAATTTCCAACTCAGAGAAAAACATAGATTATACATTTAGAATAATATTATATCTGCCAAAAAAATAAAGTTACTTCAATAACCACCATGAAAATGACTTAGTTTTTCTAATAATTATTTTTAATATATATTTTTAATGTTGGTAGTATTACAGATGTCTTCCACTTTCCCTCCATTTACCTCTCTCCTCCCAGCCCCTACCCACCCTTCCAGGTCTTCACCACCCTATTGCCCTTGTCCATGAGCTATGCATGTAAGTATATATAAGTTTTTTGGTTTATCTCTTCTCATGTCCCTAATCCCCACATCAAGGTATGTCAGTCTGTCCTATGCCTCTATACTTCAGGTCTTATATTGTCATCAATTTATTTTGTTCATTAGATTCTACAAATAAGTGAGATCATATGATATTTGTCTTTCTTAGTTTGGCTGATTTTGCTTAATATAATACTATCCTGGTTCCTCCATGCTGTCCCAAAAGATAAGAGATCCCTCTTTTGTGCTGCTGCATAGTATTCCATTGTGCAAATGTCCCAAAGTTTTTTACCTATTAATCTACAAAATGCCACTTGGGCTGTTTCCAAATCTTAGCTATCTAATCTAATAAAAGAGTAATATGCAAATTAACTCTCACTCCGTTACACTTAAGCCACACCCACCAGCCAATCTATGCCCACCATCCAATCAGAGTGACAATATGCAAATTAACCCAGCCAAGATTGCGGCCGGCAGCAATAGAGCTAGAGCAAACAGGAGGCTTCACAACAGTGATGGAGGAAACTGTCTGCCTCCGCTGGCTGTGGCCTCAGCTCAAGGCAAGAAAGTTTCAATTATAGAAAATATATAAACCCCAGAAATGCTTCCAGCCAGTCTTGCTGGGTCCTTGGGTCAATGGGAGCTATGGGCAGCCTGAAAGCCTGAAAATGGCCCTCAGCCCCTCACCCAGGCTGGCCACACTCCCATGTGGTGAAGATCCCCACTGGGGGCCTTGGTCAGCCTGAAAACAGCCATCAGCCCCTCACCCAGGCTGGCCAGGCACACCAGCAGGGGACATCCCCCGAGGGGTCCCAGACTGCGAGAGGGCACAAGCCAGGCTGAGTCCCCCTTTCCCCCCGAGTGCACAAATTTTTGTGCACTGGACCTCTAGTTATAAATAATGTTTCTGTGAACATAGGGGTGCATATATCTTTATGATGTTTTCAAGATATAATAATTCATATAGAGATATTTTAGGATTAACTATAGTTTGATATTTATAATCCAAGGAACAGTTCCATTTATGGAATTAAAGATTACCTGTAATGATTCGTTCTTCCCTTGTCTCTTTTTCAGTTATTTCCACAGGTATTCCATCAATGATTTTGGTGTATTTTTTAATAATTGGCTCTGAAGTTAGGGATAGAAAAATGCATTTGATTTGTTACCTCATGGTGTCAAAAGTTAGATATTTTAATGAGTAAATGTATTTCTCAAAACAATAACATTTAGAATTTAATTATACAGTCAAAAGTCAGCTCTCAGACATCTCCCATCTCGAACAATTTGGTTCTTGACCAAGTACTTCGCAGAAAAATATATTGATTGACAGAAAAATGTTTTGATTATGAAACAAAACTTTGGTTCTTAACCTAACAAACCTTTAATGCTGATATATCAACATGACAAGAAAGCATCTCTCAGCACCCAGCCAGCATGGCTCATCGACCTATGGACCAGGCTAAGCATTGACCTATGGATCAGGAGGTCACGGTTTGATTCCCAGTCAGGCCATATGCCTGGGATGTAGCTCGATCCCCAGTGTGGTGTGTGCAGGAGGCAGCCAATCAATGATTCTCTCTTATCATTGATGTTTCTATCTTTCTTTATTTTTTAATGTAATTATTTTCTTTTTAATTTTGTTTTATTGCTTAAAGTATTACAAAGAGTGTTAGATAAGTCTCCATTTTTTCCCTTGACCTTCCTCTCCCTCTCCCTTCCTCTCTGAAATCAATAAAAACATAATAAAAAAATCAAACAATATCTCCCAAGTCACAAACAAATGAGAGACTATGAGAGTATGAGTCAGTTTACCACACAATCTCCTGTTGTTAACATATCAGGATATTGTGCTGGGAATATTATTTTGGCTTTTTTTTTTGTTGTTTTGTTGCTGGCAAGATGTACAATTAGCACAATTTTAAAATTAAAAAGAGGCCATCAAGTGTTACTAAAGGTGGAAAGTGCTCATGAAACAATGATTTCAGGCAATTGAAGAGATAGAAAAATTTTTGTTGATTTGGATAAAGAAAAAGCAGTTAGCTGGTGCTAGCATTTCAGAGGCAATGATTTGTGAAAAAAGGAAGATGCTGTATACTGACCTGAAAGGTACCCCTGGAATGAGTGCTGAAAGTGATTTCTTTAAGGCTAGTAGTGGGTGGTTCAATAAATTTAATAAAAAAAGTGTTTATTTATAGAATAAATAGTACATTAGACATGTATTCTATATAAGAAAGGATACAACAGGGAATTATTTGGGGGTCTAGAATGAATTAATTCAATTTAATTCTTTCTAATCAGAAAAAGTGATTCTGTTTTTGAACAAAGTGCTTCTCAAACAGCCTTCTGGAATGAATTAAGTTTAAGAATCGAGGTTCCACTGCAATAATTTTGGGAACACAACTCAAATAAATTCAGATCAACAGATGTCTGAAAACTCATAATTGTGTCCTGAATCTTGGTTAAAGGCAAAGCCATCTACGAAGCTAACTCTCTATGTCATATTTGTTTCCTGACTGTGGAATGAGAATCCAGAGAGTTCTACATTATTAGAATGAGAACTCTATGATAATCTTAACAGTGGCTTACTAATCAGTCTAATATAATGGAATTTTTTCTTCTAAGTCCAATATGTCCTTTTGTTGAAATTATTATTATTATTATATTTCATAATCATCACTGCATATAGAGAAATAATGACAGTTTTGTTGAACCTGATGGCTTAATAGTTAAATTAACTCAACTAGATCAATTAAAGGTCATCTATATTTTATTTGACAAGCTAGTAAGAACACATAACTGAGAAAAATATTCCCATGATTTACATAAAACAAAAACCAAGAGGAATCAGATATTCAATATATTTAAACCAAATGTGATTAAAATAATCATAGAGATTCCAACCAGGCACTAGCAAATACATAACGCACCTCCATGGATTATTTCAGTTACTGTTTCACCTTCTTTAATCAGTCTGAATTCAGGTTCACCTTCAATTTTCATCTTTGTTATTGTGGGTCCTGAGACATTGTTTTAGGAAACAAATTATCATGTTAAGTAGTCCCTTAAATTTACCAGGATGATAAATTTATTTCAATGTTTGGTGTTACTCAAACGTGAAAGTGATTTCAGGGTTTATGAATTCAGTTTTAAACAATTCCCATTTTCTCCAAATTAGGTAGTATTTGATATTCTATTAAAATTACTTTCATCTGCAAGAGGGCTTAAATTGATTTGTAAATACATCCATTCATTCATAGTTATAAAGTATGATCACATAAAATATGTAACTATATTTTGTGAATCATACAGTATGTACAAATTTGAGTTGTTCTAATTATTGCTAGTGTTATTATACCATACTGAGATTGTCTATTACTACTTCCTTATTAAATTTTAATGACTATCTTACACTTTTTAATCTAATGAACATAAGATTGAACATTTAAAAATCCCAACTTGCCCTAACCGGTTTGGCTCAATGGATAGAGTGTCTGTCTGTGGACTCAAGGGTCCCAGGTTCGATTCCAGTCAAGGGCATGTACCTCAGTTGCGGGCACATCCCTTGTAGGAGGTGTGCAGGAGGCAGCTGATCAATGTTTCTCTCATCATCGATGTTTCTAACTATCTCTCTCCTTTCCTCTCTATAAAAAATCAAAAAAAAATATATTTTTTAAAAATCCCAAATTTATGTCTACTTTTAAGATACTAAATTTCAGGTTTTATGGCTAAACACATTTGAGTACTTACCTTCTATATGTGAATGGTGCAAAAATTTACTAAGTAATAAACAGTCCTTCAAATGCTAAAGTTAAATGTGTTTTATTTGACTTGCAAAATGATTTTGCATCAGCAGAAAATAATGTTGAATGTTAGAAAGTTGATTACTACATTAGTTAATCAAACTATTTCATAGAGGAGAAGAAAAATAAAGTTCAGTACATTTAACTTATTCTGTAACAACCTTCAACAGCTGAGGGTAACTATATTTGCTTATCTTTGAGAGGATTTATTTGCTTTGTCCAGAAATTACTTAGAATTAAATAGTCTAGAACAAAATAAAATGAGGAAAACAAAAGTATACTTATTTTAAACAATAAATATTTCACACCATGATATTTGATCTATAGGGATACTGAATATCAAAACATAAGGCCAGATTTTTAAAGTATAGATATTTCAAAAGAAAAGTACACTTAAGGTGTATAAGCATAGGAAATGAGTTAATAAATCATCTGACTTGACATTTCTTTAAAGGAAATTAAACTGATATTTTAGAATTATCCTTTATAGTGAAGCTCTATGAAGGCAAGGTTTTTCATCAAAAAAATTTTTTCCTATTTACTTCCAACATTTAGGAGAGTAGCCAGCACAATAAATCCTCAATAAGTATGTATTGAATTGAATTTCCATTGATTTATTATTTATTTTGAAATTTGATTAAGTGTCCTTTGTTAAAATAAGAAACATCTTGAAGTCTAATTTATTTAGTGAGAATTCAATAATCATCAATAAATCTTCAAAAGTGCAAACAATGAGAAGGAAATATAAGTATCATTTTAGAGCAGGACAATTATAAATGGCTGCCAAGATAAGCATTTAAGTCACCACATTAAGATGTTTAGACACAGAAATAAAATTTTATTGCGGTCTGACTCAGTAACAATTAAAATCCACGAGATGAAGGTGGTGCTAAGATATTGAAGCTGGCTAACATAGACAGTAAAGATAAAGGAGAAAAGTAAGTGCTTAATGTTCTAGTCTGCAACATCAGGAGAAATGTTTAACTCATACAAACGAGTTCAGGGTTAGAACTAAGGTTTCTAAGATTTGACTCACTGCACCAGCTATTTATTCCTTCTTCTATTTCAAAATATATTATGTGTGGTTGTAATTTTAAGTTTTCATCAATGTACAGCTTCTGTACTCTCTTAAATTGTTGGATGAAAAATATCTGTGCTTTTTGGAAGAGTTTTTTGTAATAGTATAAAAGAGATCCATGTGGGGAGATTAGAAATGAAGCTACAAAAAAGAGTATACCTGCAGCAAAAATGCTCAGCGTTTATTTGTTTAGTGAATATTTGGGTACTAATGCTGATGCAATAGCCCATTAGATTCATGTGAAACTACAGTGTTTTCTTAGTCCAGAACAAGCAAATGTACTGAAAGTATTAGAATTGCACAATTCACTCTGTGAAATAATTTGCATTCCCTATTCTTCAATAACATAAGCATGCCATTTGTATAGAAATATTTAGCATGTTAGTTTAAAAAAGAATGTAGATACATTCATAGAAATAAGTCTATTATATGGGCTTTTTCACAGTAAAAGTAATCATGTGTAACATTGATTTTTACCTTCAGTTTTGATAATAGGCTGAAGACTGCCTTCAATCACTTTAATTTTTGGTTCTATAACTTTGGTTATAATTTTAGTAGCTGAAAGTATAGAAAGTGGAACATAAATGATGTTCATATATCAACAACCTGAATAAAACAGTATTTTTTGTTTGTTTTTGTTTTGTTTGTTTGTTTTTGCTAGGTACTGAGGTATCAGATACAGTAATATATTCATACAGAAGACGCAGGAAATATTCATTGTACATTATCAGTAGTATCTTCTTATGGCCAGATGTTGTACTCTGAAGTCCAGGGACTTGGATTTGTTCCAGTAAAATATAGACTGACTAAGTGGGGAACTTTATCTAGAAACCTATAATTTTGAACTGCACCACTAAAGCTCTTTACCTTCTTTTATTATTTTTAATTTTTTTCTTTACCTTCTTTTACACTTCTTGAAAATATTGGCTGCATAGCAACAGAAGACAATAAATATGATTAATTTCATGCAATTCATAATATCTCAAATTGCATTGTTGAATTCTTTCTCAATTAGAAAAATATTAAAATAAAAGGCAAAATATTTTTCATGCATTTTATAACATTAATCTAGACAGAAAAATAGAAAAATAGCTCAGCATACTTAAAAGTAAAAATAAATCTCAGCCAGCCAGATGAGCTCTATGCAACAAACATTATATGATCACTAGAGTCCTGGTGCAAAAAATTCATGCACAGGAGGAGGTTCCCCTCAGCCCAGCCTGAACTTTCTCTAATCCGAGATCCCTTGGGGGGTGTCCAACTGCCAGTTTAGCCTCACAATCAGGGACTGATGGCTCTTAACTGTTCAACTGCCTGCCTACCTGGTGGCCCCTAACTGCCCCCCCCCACCAGCCTGGTTGTCCCCAACTGCTCCCCCACCCTCACTGGCCTGGTCACTTCCAACTGCCCCTGCAGCCGCCAGCCTTGTCACCCCATGCAGCCTGCTGCTTGGTCGTTACTGCTACTGTGATGGTGTCCCAGATAATTTGCATATT
This sequence comes from Murina feae, assembly GCA_004026665.1. NCBI lineage: Eukaryota > Metazoa > Chordata > Mammalia > Chiroptera > Vespertilionidae > Murina > Murina feae. The sequence continues at coordinate 20,504 of PVJC01002978.1, forward strand.
CCTCTATTATTAGTATACTAGGGGCCCGGTGCACAAAAATTTGTGCACTTGGAAGGGTCCCTCAGCCTGGCCTGTGCCCCTTGAGGGATGTCTACCTACTGGCATGCTTGGCCAGCCTAGGTGTGGGCTGATGACTGTTTGCAGGCTGGCCAAGCCCCTCAGTGGGATCCCTCACCCCAGGGGGGTGTGGCCAGCCTGGGTGAGGGAATGAGGGCCGTTTCAGGCTACCCACAGCTCCCATTGACCCAACGTCCCAACAAGGCTGGCTGGAATCAGGTTTTTGGGGTTTATTTATCTTCTATAATTGAAACATTGTTGCCTTGAGCAGAGGCCCTGCTGGCCTAGGCAACAGTTTCAACCCCATTGCTGGTACAATGGAAACCTCCTGTTTGCTCTAGCTCTGTGGCTGCCGGCTGCCATCTTGGTTGGGTTAATTTGCATACAGATGCTCTGATTGGCTGGTGGGCATGGCTTGGCTCTGATTGGCTGATGGGCATGGCTTAGGTGTCTTGGGGTGATGGTTAATTTGCATATTACTCTTTTATTAGATTATATATTATTTAAGTTACTACAATATCATTAATTTTTATCCTCCTCATTATCTTTTTAAAAATTTAAATGTATGTATTTTGAATGCATGTCATCCGCCCAACTAAGATAATAATGTGTAAAATTTATTTATGATAGTAGCCAACTTTTTGGTTGGTTTTTGTTTGTACAGATTAAAAAAAATGAGCCTCTGGAACCTCATAAGCAGAGTTACTAGAGTTTTGTAACTTTTAATTAGAGTCCTTAAAAGATGGCTCCATTAGATAACATGCTGCACTAAAGCTAACTGTGCATTCATAACAGGTATATTGACATTTTAAAGATAAGATGTTAGCATAGTTTGGGTTTCTGTAATATTCTCACCTCAGTTTTATGAGATGTTTAGTTGTATCCACTTTTGAACTAAGATGGCTTCTAGGCCTTAATAGTGACCATGTTTCAGTCATATCAAAATTTGATGTCTTGAGATCTCAAATTATAAAGCTCTAAGGCATAATAAATCTGTGTCCAATTATTGGTTTCACAGGTGGTCCTACCATAGAGAAACCTTTCCATGAAGGTCAAATACAGAGGTCATAGTCAGTGCTACTTTCAAAATGAGTTAATTACTTTTATCTCAAATTTTTAATTCATACTAAGGAACTTGAAGTTTAGGTGTTTAGTTGATTGTTAGTTTTGTTTCAATCACACTTTCTTAAAGGCAAATAGTTCTGACAAGTAACCAGTCAAAGATTACAGTATTTTCCAGTGTATAAGACAACTGTGTGTATAAGACGACCCCCAACTTTTGAGAAGATTTTCCCGGGTTAAAAAGTCTGGACGGAGACCGTATGCGGCATAAAAAGGACCCAACCAGAGACACTTGCGGTCTCCATCTGGCTCCATTAAAATCAATGGAGTGTGGCTGTTTTGGAGCTCCCCCCACGTATGCGGCGACCACAGATTTTCCAGTCCGGCTTGGAAGTTTCAGCACCCATCCTATAAGACGACACCCAGCGTATAAGATGACCCTCGACTTTTGATAAGATTTTCCTGGGTTAAAAAGTCATCTTATACGCTGGAAAATATGGTAAATACTAATTTTATTACTCTTTACCTCCATATTATATATTTGACAAAATTGCTAAATAGCAGTCCTCCACCCCCCCAAAATTAGAATGTATAGTGTTTTAGGAACCAGAATAATATGTAGCAAGTATATTAAATAAATTTTATAGACAAGTCAATAAAGAAACATAAAAATTAAATTTTTGGTTTAATTAGTCTCTACCTCTATTTGATGTATGCTTCTAAATAACAGTCTACCCATCTGTTGTTAAGGAGGAGTTAAAGAAATATTTGACATCAGAATGTAAATCTCAAAGCTGTCTCAAGACTTTGAGTAGGAAGATGAGATTTACTAGGCTTGCATAATTTCATAAAGTGTAACATTCTCTGTGAGCGAGGATCTAATTTCAGAAAAGGAAAATAAAGGAATTATAGACGGTGGCTCATTGTAAGCAAAATATTACATTGACATATATGGAAAGTGATGAATTTATTATGGATTAAATAGAAAAATTAAAAAAAAGTAATGCACATATATATCTTTAGTAGAGAAAGATGACATAACATTTCAGATGAATAGAACTCATAATGATTCTTTATTTTTTTATGAAATACTAGATGCCTGGTGCATGAAATTCAAGCACGGCGGGTGGTTCCCTGATCCCAGCCTGCACCGTCTCCAATCTGGGAACCCTCAGGGGATGTCTGATTGCTTGTTTAATCCCGAGGATCAGGTTTAAACAGACAGTTGGACATCCCTCTCACAATCTGGACCGTTGGCTCCCAATTGCTCATCTGCCTGCCTGCATGGTCACCCTCAACTGCCCCCCACTGCTGGCCTGGTTGCCTCTTACTGACCCCCATGCTGGCCTGGTTACCTCCAATTGCCCCCCTCTGATGGCCTGGTTGCCTCTAACAGCCACCCCTGCCAGCCTGGTCACCCATCATGGCCCTGTGCTGGCCTGGTCGCCCCATGCAGCCTACTGTTCAGTTGTTTGGTCATCCCTCACTAACACCCCTGCTGGCCTGGTTGCCCCATGCAGACTGCTTGTTCAGTTGTTTGGTCATCACTCACTAACCCCTCTGCTGGCAGCCATCTTGTGAGGGTGTGAGGGTTAATTTGCATAATACCTGTTTACTATATAGGCTATCTTTAAAACATTGTAAATTCCATAATGAAATATATACCAGGTTTAATAAAAAATATTTCAAAAAAATCTTTAAAACAATTCTGAGATGGCTTGATATTGGATTTTCATATCCTATTTAATAAAATATTAATATGCAAATTAGGCATCACTCTGTCACAAAGATGGCCACCCTCATGGCCACAAGATGGCCACCCCCATGGCCACAAGATGGTGGCACCCAGCCTGGCTCAGCCCTGCCACTGAAGTGGTCAGGCCTGTTAGCTAGGCAGGTGGTGGGGGAGGCAGGGGGCCCAAGGGACGGAACAGGCAATCAGTGAGGGCTGGGGATCCCTTGCCCAGACTAGAGGCCTTTGTCAGAGGCCTCAGGCATTGGCAAGGGTGGAGCTGGTGATTGGAGGGGGCAGGGGCAGAGCTGGTGATTGGAGGGGTATGAGGGTTCCTTACCTATGCCTCAGGCCTGGGCAGAGGCAAGGCTGGAGATTGCAGGGGTCTGGGCTCTACAGAGCTAGTGATATAAGGGGCAGGAGAAGAGCCTGTGATTGCAGAGGTTTGGGCATTGGTGGAGCCAACAAAGCAAGGGTCTGGGGGTCCCCTGTCCAGGCCTATAGCCTTGGCCAGAGGCTGCAGTGGGGCAAGGGCAGACCTGGTGATGTCAGGGGGCAGGATCAGAGCCAGTTATTGCAGAGGCCTGGGCTCTGTGCAGCCAGTGATCGGGGGGGCTTGCGGATCTTCTGCCCAGGCAAAAGCATAATATTCAAATTAACTCTCACTCCTCACAAAGATGGCAGCATCAAGGGAGCTGTAGTGAGGCAGGAGGCTTGTCTTGCCCCAGCGATGGAGGAAGCCAAGATTCTCACCTGCCTTGTGGACCCTGAGCTCCACTCAAGACAACAAAGTTTCAATTACAGAAGGTAAATAAACCCAAGATACCTGCTTACAGCCAGCGGCTTTGAGCAGGACTAAGGCAACAAAGTTTCAATTATAGAAGGTAACAAATCCCAAGTACTTGTTTCTAGCCTTTGGCCATGGCCAGCCTGATAACAGCCCTCAATCCCTCACCCAGGCTGGCCAGGCACCCCAGTATAGACCTCCACCCTGAAGGGGCTGTAGTCAGCCTGAAAACAGCTCTCAGCCTCTCACCCAGACTGGCCACATTCCCATGGGGTGAGGAGTTTGACCACCCTTCAAACAGCCAGCAGCCCCTCACCCAGACTGATCAGGCACCACAGTGGGGAACCCCACCCTGAAGGGGCTGTGACCAGCCTGCAAACAGCCATCATCCCGTCACCCAGGCTTGCCAGGCACCCCAGCAGGACAACCTTCAGGGCAAACCATCTGACCACCACCTGTGCACCAGGCCTCTGTCCTATACAATAAAAGGTTAATATGCAAATTGACCCTAACAGCAAGACAACTGGGAATGACTGGTCACTATGACACACACTGATCACCAGGGGGCAGACACTCAATGCAGGAGCTTTCCCCTGGTGATCAGTGCGCTCCCGCAGGGGGAGCTCTGCTCAACCACAAGCCAGGCTGACAACTGCCAGTACAGCAGTGGTGGCAGGAGCAGCTCCTACTTCCTCAACAGTGCTAAAGATGTCCAACTTCAGCTTAGGCCTGCTCCTTGCTGGCAAGTGGACATCCCCCGAGTGCTCCTGGGCTGCCAGAGTGATGTCTGACTGCCAGCTTAGGCCTGATCCCCTAGTTATTACATAATTGAAATCAATAAGAGCAGCAGTCATTTTGTTTTGCTTCTTATATTGTCTTTACTTCTTTTCCATACCAACTGTAAATCTTAAAGAAAATTTTCTTAAATAGCAGATGCTAATGGTATAAAATAGAATAATTTTCTAGTAAAAATAAATGTGGGAATTGAAATAATTCTTTAGCAACTATTATATATTCAGTGTTTAATTGTAGAGTCAAAAAATTAAAAGAATTTCTGCTTTGAAAGTTACAGGAAAGAAAGAAAAAATATAAAGGAAGAAAAGTCACATTGAAAAAGAAATACCACAAGTTATGTTTATGAGAATGACATATCCTTTACCAATGTTAAATAGTAGGGCTTTAATTTTGATAATCTGGTAGAATCAGGGATAAAAGAACCTTTGGATCTAGAAACTTTATATTTATCACCTGGCAAAAATTTTATTTTTTTGTACAGTTTTGGATAGAGAGAGTTCTTGACCACTAAGTCATAAACATTAGGATACTTTGGTACATTGTATTCCACCCTGCATTTAGCCAACTGATGACTTGAGGGTATAGTAAGTGAAAAATCCTTTGGTAATGCTATTTCTGTGTCAACACATCTGCATTTTCAGATAGCTCTGAATTGCTTTTTAACTGTCTCTTCCCTTTAAGGTTTATATGTCTTTTTTTTCTGCTTCTTTGCCATATTACTATTATATTTTACTGCTATCCTATATAATAAAAGCCCAGTGACCGAACAGTGGAATAACCAGAATGACCAGTTGACCAGTTGCTATGACAAACACTGACCACCAGAGGGCACACACTCAATGCAGGAGTTGCCCCTGGTGGTCAGTGTGCTCCTATAGTGGGAGCATTGCTCGGCTGACTGGAATGAGTGGTGCTCCCACAGCATGCCAATCCCCACAGGCCACACACCCCCACCCATGCACCGGGCCTCTAGTTCTTATATATTTTCAGATGAGTGGGGAAGTGGTGTCTTGGAGTTGGAGGGTATGGCTAAGGCTGAGAGGTCTCATTCTAAGCTCAAGCTGTATTTAAAGTGGGATCCAATTTGCCATTGTTTGCAATTCTAAATACCAGATTATAAGTAGTCTCTGTAAATATAAAAAAACATTATTAATATTTTTTTATTTTGCCACTTATATGTGACTAATACTCATTATGTACTTACTATAGACAGTCATGGGGATTTCTTTGAAGGTGCTACCACGAACAAACTGAAAATAAATGTTTATATATGAAGTGTAGTAACATGACATGTATACTTAGTAACATAAAACTAAGTCTAGTTGTATTAAAAAATATGGAAACACTGTATTTCTTACGAAGGTAAATAAAATGAAGCTATCATTACACTTAACAGAAATGAAGTCTTCATATGAATCAAATTCCAGTTTCCTGCTATGAGGCTGATAGCTTAAAATTTATAGATTTGTAACTCTGTCTTGAAAATTATAGAATACTTAATCCAAAGTCATGTGTTTTCTGACTCTATAGTAATAAAGAAGCAAAATATTCTTTGCTTTTAAGTATTATAATTAATGACAACTTTTTATAAGTAAATACTTTTTCTTATATTCAGTAACAAAGACATTTGAGGATAAAAAAATTTATAGTTGTTTTTTTCTGTGTCTCATCTTCCCTACTGGATGGTAAACTTTTTGCATGAAGAGCCATATCTGATTCAACATAATATTTCACATAACACTTAATACACTGCTTGGCCTCAAGTAGATTTTAATGGATTGTTGTTGAATAAAGCCATAAAGAATTTGTCATTTACTTACAGATGGGCCAGTGATGCATAATCAACAGAGCAATCCAAGCCTAGTGTCCATCTACTCCTTAATGTATATATTTATAGTTTCTCATGTTCAACACATTATAAATAAATCCAATAATATTCTGTACCTTAATTTGGATATGTTTGATCAATTTATTAAGTATTTCCAGCAGCTGATCACTTCCAATAGGCGTGTCTATGAAGAAGAATATTAAATAAATGTTGGCAAGAAAGTATGAAATAAAAATCTAGGTTTTTATAAAAAAAGATTTAGCATTTTAATGAATTCAATAATTATCAACCTGCTGGATAGAGAAGTTTATCTACAACATGAATGACACCATTCGTTGTCATGATGTCAGATTCTTTTGATTTCAATTCATTTACCAGAAGTGTGTCATTTACCTATCAAAACAAGAGATAATGTTGATGAGAAATTTAATGAAAAATGAACATTACAAGTTATGAACACTATCATAAATTCATTCCAGAGAACTTACTCCTTTCAGATAGATTTTGCTTCCTTGTATGGTCTTTAGAATGTTAGTAACACCAGGTTCAAATCCCTTTCCAATGAAAACTCCTGGTGTCAGATGATAAAGGATAATGTTTTGAAGAGCATTTTTGTTACCTAGAAGGAATATATACATATTTATTTAATAACATGTCATCTTGTTTTGGCATTTTGATGCTAGGAATACTAAAGAGAAAAAGATTTGTCTTTATATTTCCACACTATATTTTCTTATGTCATTGTTCTCTCAAGTTGCTATTGATAAATAACATAAAAGAACACAGAGCCCAAACACATGACAGTAAGCAGTTAACTAAGAATATTAATGAGTGACTCTTCACATATCTTAAATGAAAATAAAGAAAACTAAGACTCTATAAGAATTTTTAAAAAGGAAACATTTTTGAGGCTGATATATGGGCAGAAACCCTTGAGGAAGAAATTAGATCCAGATATCAAAGGGCAAATATTCCATGTTCACTTTTACTTACGAATCAGAATTTCCTTTTCTTCATTAGTCATTCCCTTAAAGGCATCATTGGTTGGAACAAATAAAGTCCAATCCCCAGGTTGTGTTAGGAGCTCTTTTAAGTCTGCAGCTTCTAGAAAGCTAAGGAAGATGCTAAACAAAAAAGACATATGTTTATTCTGTTAGATTTAGATATAGCATGTCACGTACAATTCATGGAATAGAATATAATCCATGTGTTCAGAAAGTATGAGAAAATTGTTCATACATTTTCATAGGTTTCATATGCAATTTACCTGTTAAGAAAGTTTTATCATGAGGAAATTATTTAAGTGTACATGTGATTTTTAAATTTTCTAAATACTGTTTTTCTCCTATAAAACTTATAAAGGTCACACTTTATAGCAAATAAACATTTTAAATTTAATATTCTATAAAATACCCTTTGTTATTAAATATTATCATTTAAAATTTAACTATAAAAAACTTGCAAAGAGTAGTTCAGTTTATAAGATTTTTTTTCACGTACCAAATTATATTATGTTGCACCAGGAAGCAAAATAATGTTGAGAATATATTTTAATTTTGAAAACAGTTTCATAGACTTATTGTTCTAAATTTTATGATCAGCAATACTGAATATTAAATGCCATTTGGAATTCTAACTGTGAAGCAAAAATATGCCACTACTTCTCATTCTCTTGTGGATGTGAAACTAATTAAGTTTACCTAAAGCGTTTATCTTGTTTTAACTTTTCATGGAGGGATTTCTCTGCTGGTTTGATGATCTCTCGGAATATGTGAATAGCACCATTTCTCCCTTGCTTGCTTCCTCTCACCATGCAGGAATTTTCAATGCAGACAGCCTAGCAAAGGAAGAAAAGATATAGTTCTCCATTTCCTTATTTGAACTTTCCTATGTAGAAATAATTGCATAATTAAATTTTTAGGTTGACTTTTCTAAGAGGTACCCTGACCTATATGGCTAGTGGAAACAGCTTCTCTCTTCTGTTTTTAATTCCTTGCAAAATCTGACATCACCTTATTCAACCAGGTATTCTGCTACTACTTAAGCTACCCTAGGTGTCAGGCAGGTAGTTTTGTGAGTAAGTAACAAAAGTTCCATAGAATTATATTGTTATATTTTCTACCATTCCTCTTCATGTTCCAACCAGTTTTCCAAACTTCTTAGGAAACTTTAAGCTTTTAACTCTTTAGGACCTTTTTTTACTGTTAGTTTCCTGACATCAGTGCCTCTTGTGATCTTCAGAAATAGTTTCTATATTTTCTTAATTGTAATATCCCATCAATTTATAAATGAAAGTATTAATTTAGTTATAGTACTTTTAAGCAAATAAAGGTTTATGTATAATTTAGAGAACAGCCCATTTTCTGATTCCTTTGTAATGTTTCTCATGAAATTGTGGAACTATAATGAACAGATACTGTGTCAAATTCAATTCTAAGAAATGCTTTACTTTTCTGTGAAATATTTTAGCTATAGCTGTATGTGTTTCCTGGACAGGAACCAAACAGCACCACTAGTTGCAGTGTGATTTTGATAAGCAATATTTCCTAAAATGTTTTCTTCAGATAAAGTACAGTAGAGCCATTTTATAGGATTTAAAATATTTCTGTTTATGAAAGTTTATCTTGAAAGGCATTCAAAATAGATTCAGTTGCTGAATTGTGATCTCACAATAAAAGATCATTCTACATATTTGATTATATATAAAAATTATCTTGTAAATTATAATAGACTTTATAAACTGATAAACAAATGGCCAATGGACAGATGCAAAGAGTTTACCATCATTGATCATCAGTAAACACAAGTCAAAACCATAATGAAATACCATCTCAGGCCAGTCAGAATGGCAGTTATACAACACTCAAAGAATTAAGAATAGAGTTAGATTCAGAAACTCCTCTTCTGTGTATCTAACAAAAAGATTTCAAGCCCTAACCAGTTTGGCTCAGTGGATAGAGCATCAGCCTGTGGACTGAAGGGTCCCACGTTTGATTCCGGTCAAGGGCATATGCCTTGGTTGTGGGCACATCCCTAGTTGGGGGTGTGCAGGAAGCACTGATCGATGTTGCTCTCTCATTGATGTTTCTAACTCTCTATCCCTCTCCCCTCCTCTCTGTAAAAAAAAAAAAAAATCAATAAAATATTTATGCACAAAGATATATTCACCACTTTGTTCATTGCAGCATTACTCAGTGACCAAGACATGGAAACAACCAAAGTTTCCTTCCATAGATGATTGGTTAAAGAAGATTTGGTATATATGTTCAATGGTACTACTTTGCCATAAGTAAAGATGAAACACTTTCCTGCAGAGAGATTAAAAATGGACTCAGAGTAAGTGAAAGCTACACTGACACTCTCCAAGGACCAAACTGGAAATACACCTAAAATATAGAAAAATCACCCTGAAAAATCAACTAAAGACTAGCTGGAGAGAACCCTGATAACCAAAGATGGAAAGTGGAGACTGCATAGAGACTGATAGGAAGTGTGGAAACAAGAAAGGGGTGGCTGGGTTTCCACAGTCAACAGCTGAAGCTTCAAAAGGTTATCACAACTGTTAAGGGGTTACCACTGAGAACTCTGGGGTCTAAACCCCAAGCTGGCCTCCCCATCCCAGAGCACCAGAACTGAGAAAGGTGCCCACATAATACCTGACTGTGAAAAGCGTCAAGGTTGCTGTCAGCCAGTGAGAGATGGCTGGAAACGCAGGCACCCTCTTAAAGGACCAAGGCACAACATTTTGTGTGCAGCTATTCTCCTTGGGCTTTGGAAGAGGGAGCTGTGTCAGGAGAGTCCAGGGTTGAGGGATGGGAATTGGAGCTTGGAGGGCAATCTTCTGGTCTCTTGTGCTAAGTCATTTTCTCACTGTGTGGAGGACATCTTTCTCTGATTGACATTTTCTATTTAGGCAGTTTTGGCTGGGGTGAAAGCAATTGCACACACTAATAGAAGTCATCTTGTCCTACCCTGTGGTCAGCATAAGGTTAATCAAGCATGAATAAAATCAAGATGCAGGCAGAGGTGGATCTGTGGAGGCTTTGAGTCTGTGCTCATCTAATCTTAAGCCCCGATCTAAGAAAAGCAGACCCTGGTGCATGTTGTGGTCCTTTCCTCAGGCACCAGACCCCAGCAGAGGGAGCCACAAGCTGTGGATTGCTGAATGCCCCAAACAGAGTACTAAGTGCCAGTCAGAAGCAGCATCTGACATTATCCTGCATTATAGATTGGGAGTCACAGCAGATCTGCCTAACCTATAAACACAAACCCAGACAGAAAGTCAAAATGGGAAGACAAAAAAACAACTCCCAAATGAAAGAAGAAGATAATTTACCAGAAGAAGAACTAAATGAATCAGAGACAAGAAATTTATCAGATACAGAGTTCAGAATAATAATAGCAAAGATGCTCAACAGCATGAGAAAAAAAAATAGTACTATGGAAAAAGACCAGTCAGAAATAAAGAATGACATAGCACTAATAACACTGTGGACGGAATACACAGTAGATTACGTGAAGCAGAAGACTGGATCAGTGAATTAGAAGACAGCGTAGAAAAAAATCACTCAATCAGAGAAAAAAAAACTATTTAAAATCAGGAGGACAGTTTAGGGGAGCCATGGGACAAAGTGAAACATAATAATATTCACATAATCAGAGTGCCAGAAGGAGGTGAAAGTGAGCAAGGGGTAGAGAATATATTTGAAGAAATAATGGCAGAATACTTCCCCAACCTACTGAAGGAAAAAGTCACATAAGTCCAGGAGGCACACAGAGTCACAAGAAAGAAGAACCCAAATAGGCTCATGACCAGAGACATAATAATTAAAATGACAAAAATTAAAAATAAATAGAGAATCTTAAAGGCAGCAAGAGAAAAATAATGTGTTACCTACAAAAGGGCTGATTTCTCGTCAGAAACTCTATAGGCCAGAAGGGAATGGCATGAAGTATTCAAGGTAATGAAAAGCAAGTATCTGAAACCAAGATTACTATATCTAGAAAGGCTATTATTCAAAATAGATGGTGAAATAAAAAGCTTACCAGACAAAAAGGCTTTATCACCACCAAACCAGCACTGCAAGAAATGCTAAAGGGACTGCTGTAATGAGAAGAAATATATATATATATATATATATATATATATATATATATATATATATATATATATATATATATATAAACATAGACATACAGGTCTTAAATGTCAAGAAATAAGTTCCTATCTATAATAACCTTAAATGCAAATGGATTAAATGCTCCAATCAAAAGATATAGGGTACAGGAATGGATACAAAAACATGACCCAATTATATGCTGTCTACAAAAGACCTCAGAACAAAAGACTCACACAGGCTGAGGATGAAGGGATGGAAAAACATTTCCCATGAAAATGGAAAGGAAAAAAACAACAACACAATGCTAGGGTAGCAATCCTCATATCTGACAAAATAGACTTCAAAATGAATTTCATCACAAGAGACAGTAAGGGTCACTGCATAATACTAACAATGTATCAATACAACAAGAAGATATAACCCTGTAAACATATATGTACCCAATATAGGAGCACCTAAATATATATATTTAAAAAAAACTTCTTGAGGACTTTAAGGGAGAGATCGAAAGCAATACAGTTATAGTAGGGGACTTTAATAGCCCACTGACTTCACTGAATAGATCTTCCAGATAAAAAATTACCAAGGAAAGAGTGACTCTAAATGACTCACTGGATCAGATGGATTTAATTATCATTTATAGAACATTTCATCCCAATGCTGCAGAATATACATTCTTCTCAAGTGTACATGGACCATTCTCAAAGATAGACCACGTGTTAGGATACAAAACAAGTTTCTACAATTTCAAGAAAATTGAATTCATATCAAGCATCTTCTTAGATCACAATGGAATAAAATTAGAAATCAACTACATTAAAAATACTCAAAAACAGTCTAACACAAGGAGGCTAAATAACATGTTATTAAACAACTAGAGGCTTGGTGCAAAAATTTGTGCATTAGTGGGGTCCCTTGGCCTGGACTGCAGGATCGGGCCGAAACTCACTCTACAATATCTCATGAGGGGTCCCAGATTGTGAGAGGGCACAGGCCATGCCAAGGGTCCCCACCAGTGCATATTAGGGCACAGGAGGCTGGCCAGCCCAGAAGGGACTATGGAAGGACTCCAGGGAATGTCCAGCCCATCTGGCTCAGTCCCGACTGGCCAGACTCCAGCAGCAAGCTAACCTACCAGTCAGAGCATATCCCCTCTGGTGTTGCATGTCATAGCAAACAGTTGAGCAGCCTTAGCATATCATTAGCATATTATGCTTTGATTGTTGAATGACTGACCAGACAACCAGACACATAGTATATTAGGCTTTTATTACATATGATGTCAGGGTTACCAATGAAATCAAGGAAGAAATAAAAATATTCTGAAAATAAATGTAAATGAACCTAAAATAAACTAAAATCTCTGTGACTCAGCCAAAGCAGTTCTAAGAGGGAGGTTCATAGCGCTTCAAGCCTACCTCAAAAGACAAGAAAAATTAATAATAAAATATTTAACACTACACCTTAAAGAATTAGAAAGAGAACAATAAGAAAAGCCCAGAGGAAGTAAAATGAAAGAAATAATAAAGATTAGAGCAGAAATAAATTATAATGAGGTAAAAAAAATCATACAAAAGTTAATTGAAACTAAGAGTTCATTCTTTGAAAAGATAAACAAGATTTATGGACATTCAACCAGTTTCATCCTATATAATAAAAGCTTAATATTCAAATTGACCAAATGGTGGAATGACCAGCCACTATGATATGCACTGACCACTAGGGGACAGATGCTCAATGCAGGAGCTGTCCCCATCCCACAGGCCCCAGGCCAGCCAGTGGGGATACCAGTGGGGAACCCGTGATCACCACCACCAGTCACCCCACAGATTGATCCTAATCACCCTCCCGGCCTAGGAACCCTATCTGTGCATGAATTTTGTGCACTGGCCAGAAAATAAAGAGAGAGAACCCAACTAAATAAAATCAGAAATGAAAGTGGTGAAGTAACAACTGACACCATGGAGATACAAAGGGTTGTAAGAAAATACTATGAGCAGCTTATATACCAACAAACTGACAATGTGAATAAAATAGACAAATTCCTAGAAAAATACAATTTCCAAAATCTTCTGAATCAGGAAGAGTTAGAAAACCTAAATAAGCCAATAACAACTGATGAAATAGAAGCAGTAATCAGAAACTTCCTGCAAACAAAAGTCCTGCTCTGGATAGCTTCACAGGGGACTTTTACCAAACCTTCAAAGAACAGCTAACACCTATCTTCCTCAAACTATTCCAAAAAATCCTAGAGGAATAAAAGTTCCAAGGTCTTTTCAATAAAGAGAACTAATTCCTAAACCAGATAAAGGAACTACAAGGAAATAGAACCAGTATATTTTAGGAACATATATGCTTAAAACCCTTAACAAAATATTAGCAAATTGGATCCAGTAATATATTAAAAAGATCATACTCCATGACCAAGTGGGATTTATTACGAGGATGAAGGTTATTCACAAATCAGTCATGCGATACATCATACACATATTTAAAAAAATCACATGTACATATCAATATACACAGAAAAAGCATTCAACAAAACCTAATACCTAATTTTTATTAAAAATTCAGCAAAGTGGGACTAGAGGGATCATATCTCAGCATCACAAACCTATAGCAAACATCATACCCAATAGGCAATAACTAAACCTTTTCCCCTAAGAACAGAAACAAGTCAGTGATGTCCGATTTCATCACTTTACTCAACATAGTACTGGAAGTCCTAGCCACAGCAGTCAGACAAGAAGAATAAGTAAAAGACATCCAAATTGAAAAGGAAAAAGTAAAACTCACACTATTCCCAAATGACATGATTATTGTACATAGAAAATTCTAAAGACTCTACCAAAAAACTACTAGATTTAATCAATGAATTTGGCAATGTAGCAGGATACAAAAGTAACACCCAGAAATTGATGGCATTTTTATACACCAATAATTGAATTGTCAGAAAGAGAAATTAAACAAATAATCCAATTTACCATGGCAATAAAAATTAAGGTATTTGGGAATAAATGTAACCAATGAGGTAAAAGACTTATACTTGGAAAACTTCAGTATATTGAAAAAGAGAGAGAGAGGAAGATATAAATAAGTAGAAGAATATACCATGTTCATGGATTGGTAATATTTACATCATTAAAATATCCATTCTACCCAAAGAAATCTACAGATTCAATGCAATCACTATTAAAAAATTAACAGCATATTTCACAGATCTAGAAAAATGTATATGGAATCAATTAAGACCCCAAGTAATTGCAGCAATCTTGAGAAAGAAGGACAATGTTAGAGGAATCACAATACCAGATATCAAGTTATACTACAAAGCCACTGTAATCAAAGCAGCCTGCTACTGGCACAAGAACAGACATATAGTTCAATGGAACAGAACAGAGACCCCAGAAATCAACCCCAGCAATTACCCTCAATTCATATTTGACAAAGAAAGTAAGAACATACAATGGAGTCAAGACAGTCTCCTCAATAAATATTGTTGGGAAAATTGGACAGACACATGCAAAAAAAAAAATGAAACTAGACCACCAACTTACATCATATATAAGAATAAATTCAAAATGAATATAAGACTTAAATGTAAGTTGCCATGGCATTAAAATTCTGAAGAAACCATAAAAAGGAAAATATCAGACATCTCTCCTAGCAATATGTTTACAGATATATTTCCTAGAGCAAAGGAAACTAAGGAGAAAAGAAACAAATGGGAATACATAA
Organism: Murina feae; assembly: GCA_004026665.1. Taxonomy (NCBI): domain Eukaryota; kingdom Metazoa; phylum Chordata; class Mammalia; order Chiroptera; family Vespertilionidae; genus Murina; species Murina feae. The sequence continues at coordinate 35,623 of PVJC01002978.1, forward strand.
AAATAAAAAGCTTCCTCATAATAAAAGAAACCATCAACAAATCAAAAGGGAGCCCACTGTATAAGATAACATATTTGGCTATGATATTTCTGATGAAGGTTTAATATCCAAAATATATAAGGAACAAATACAACTTAACAAAAGGAAGACAAACAATCCAATTTAAAAATGGGCAGAATACTTGAAATAGACATTTCTCCAAAGAGGATGTACAGATGGCTAAGAGGCATATGAAAAATGCTCAAAGTTACTGATCATCAGAGAGATGCAAATTAAACAACAATGAGGTATCACCTTATACCTGTCAGAATGACTACCATCAACAAATTACAAGTGTTGATGAGGATGTGGAGAAAAGGGAACCCTAGTACACTAATGGTAGAAATGCAAACTGGTGCAGCTATGAAGTTTCCTCAAAAAATTAAATATCAGCTGCCTTTTGACCTAGTGATCCCACTTCTGGGACTATATCCTAAGATACCTGAAACACCAGTCAGAAAGAATGCATGCATTTCTATGTTCAGAGCAGCACAATTTATAATAGCTAAGACCTGAAAATAACCCAAGTAGATAAAAAAAAAGCAGTGGTACATTTACACCATGGGATACTATACAGCAGGAAAAAAAAAAAGAACTCAACATTTGCAATACCACGGAGAGACCTGGAGAGTATTATGCTAATTGAAATAAGCCAGTCAGACAAAGACAAATATAACATGAACTCACTCATATATGGAATCTAATGAACAAAATAAACTGATGAACAAAATAGATCCAGAGACATAGAAGCATTGAATAGACTGTGGAATCTCAGAGGGTAAGCAGGGCAAGATTACTGGATGGGAAAAGATCAACCAAAGAACTTGTATGCATATATTCTTTAACCCATAGATACAGACAATAGAGTAGTGAAGGCCTTGGGTGGTGGATGGGGGCAGGCTAGAAGGGGTCAATACAGGGAAAAGGGGGACATATGTGATACTTTCAACAATAAATATTTAATTAAAAAAATAAAGAAATACTGTCATATGACTACATGGATGGATCTTGAGAATACTATGCTTAGCAAAATAAATCAGACAGAAATAATCAAGAACCATATGATTTCACTCATATGTAGGATACAAAACTGAAAGCAAAAAATGAACAAACAGTAAAAACAAACAAAAACTCCTAGACATAAACAACTATGGAATGCTTACCAGAGGGATTGGGGGTGGGAGGTAGTAAAGGGTAAAAGAGGTCAAATATATGGTGACAGGATATTGACTTAGTGTGGTTGGTTGGCAAACAATCTAATCTAATAAAAGAGTAATATGCAAATTAACCATCACTCCAAGACACCTAAGCCATGCTCACCAGCCAAGCCATGCCCACCAACCAATCAGAGTGGATGTATGCAAATTAACCCAGCTAAGATGGCAGCTGGCAGCTACAGAGCTAGGGCAAACAGGAGGCTTCATTGCCTGCCTAGGCCTCCGATCTTATAGAAGATAAATAAACCCCAGAAACCTGATTCCAGCCAGCCTCGCTGGGACATTGGGTCAATGGGAGCTGTAGGGAACCTGAAAATGGCCCTCAGCCCCTCACCCAGGCTGGCCACACCCCCATGGGGTGAGGGTTCCCACTGGGGGGCTTGGCCAGCCTGCAAACAGCCATCAGCCCCTCACCCAGGCTGGCCAGGCACGCCAGCAGGTGGACATTCCCCGAGGGGTCCCAGACTGCGAGAGGGCACAGGCCTTGCTGAGGGACCTCCCTGAGTGCACAAATTTTTGTGCACAGGGCCCCTAGTACAATATACAGATGATTAATTATAGAATTGTATACTTGAAACCTATATACCATTGTCACCCAATTAAGTTTAATTTAAAAATAAATAAATCACATATATTCAACAAATAACTTGTGTTGCCAAGAATGTAGAGAAAAAGGAGCCCTTGTGTATTTTTGGTGGGACTGCAAATTGTAGCCAATATGGAAAGCAGTGTGGAGACTCCTCAAAAAATTAAAAATAAAACTACCATACAATCCAGCAATTCTGCTTCTAGGTATTTATCAAAGAAAACAAAACACTAATTAAAAAAAGATATATATCTTCCTATGTTCATGACAGCATTATTTACAATAACCAAGATATGGAAGGAACCTAGATTTCCATTGATAGATGAATGAATAAAAAATATGTGGTCTAATTTTGCAATGAATATTACTCAGACATAAAAAATGAAATTTTACCATTTGTGAGAACAAGGATGGTATTATGCTAAGTGAAGTAAGTCAGAGAAAGAAAAAATAGCATATGATTTCACTTATATGTGGAATATGAAGTAAAACAAAAACGAATGTGCTGAAACATGGTTTCCAGAGTAGACAAGAGTTGGAAGGGTGGTTGAAAAAGGTGAACGGCAATATGGCCAATAATATTGTGATTAGTTTTCAAAGAGACGGATGATTATTAGGCTTAGCATGGTGATCACATTATAAGATTTATAAATGTCCAATTAGTATATTGCATGCCTGAAACTAATTTGCATACCAACTATACTTAAATAAAACTAGTAATAAAAAGCTTATTTTAGAGAAGTTGTAGTGATTTGTGGAACTGAAATAATACTTTAGAATATAATTAAACAGTTGCAAATTTAAAAATTATTAACACAAAGAACTTTTTGTATAACTTCCTGTCTTCACACGTTACTCAGTTCCCTGATATTTTCTTTTATTTTTTAATTGATATTTAGAGAGAAAAAGGGAGAGAGAGAGGAGAGAGAGAGAGAAAGAGAGAGAGAGAGAGAGAGAGAGAGAGAGAGAGAGAGAGAGAGAGAGAGAGATGAGAGAGAGAGAGAGAGAGAGAGAGAGAGAGAGAGAGAGAGAGAGATGAGAGAGAACCCATAACCTGGGTATGTGCCCTGACCAGGAATCAACCTGGTCAAAGGGAAAAAGCTCCAAACAACTTTGCCACACTGGCCAGGACATTCCCTGATCTTCTGATGAATATTTATTGTTAAACCTGTGTAAATAAAATTCTGGGAAACATATGTTGTAACAACTTCCTTTGACAAGTACACGTCACTTAACATTTAGGCCAAGGTAAATATTTTGTACTGTTTTATTCACTTACTGTTCGATACACAAAAACTCTGAGCTGTTTGCCTCCAATGGTCTCAAGTTTTTGTCCATTGTAAAGCTCATTAAGTCCAACTTTTACTTTCAATATATGATTCTGAAGAATTAATTTAAGAAGTCGCTGATCCATGCTCAGAGTATCATCTATAAATACATTTTAAAGGGAAAAATATGATGGTATTTAGAAAGCATTAAAGTTTGTTTTGGTAAGAGAAAATAATAAAAATGAATCATTCTTGTCATTGATACTATGGATCCTACACTCATATATAACTCAAATGCTCAAGGCAATGGATTTTATGCACCAACAGAAGCTCTATGAGCTATTTCATCAAGTGACTATAACACGTTTCTAAGCAGTCTAAATAATGGATTTCATTTCTGTGAGGGCAACATAGTTTTTTAAGTAGTCATTGGAAAAAGTTAAACTCTAGTGCTGGCTAAGAATTTTTCTGAGAATTTGATATCAAATAACCAGGAAGACTACTGATGAATCATTTGTAAATTTACCTTTGTTACTGAAGAGAAAATCAAAGCACACAACATCTTAAAGGTAGGTTAATATTAATGCATATGGACATCATTATTACAAAGAAGAAAAATATTTTTAGAAATTTGAAATTTTTATTGATAACTTATTTTTTTTGAAATTTTTATTGATAACTTCTGTCATAATTTGGTATTTGGAAAATTATAAAATAAGTGGCACTTATCTATCTATCTATCTATCTATCTATCTATCTATCTATCTATCTATCATCATCTATCATCTATACGTATATATAAAAGCCTAAGTGACCATTATGACCAAATGACCAGAATGACTGGCAACCAGTTGCTATGATGCACACTGACCATCACGGGGCAGATGTTCAATGCAGGAGCTGTCCCCTGGTGGTCAGTGCACTCCCACAGCCAATGTCCCATGGCCCCTTTCCCCACCAGCCAACCTTCTGCAGCCCCTCCCCACAGCTGGCCAACCCCCCAAAAGACCTCAAGCACCAGCCAGGCCAAGGGACTGCACCAGTGCACAAATTTGTGCACCAGGCTTCTAGTTTGTTGATATAATTATTAAATTATGCCTAAAATTTTAAGTATGTCTTTAAAAATCACTCTTCTAGAAAAAATGGCAGGTTGCATTAATCTAAAGACTGTCACTAAATGGAAGCTACTAGGCAAAATATTTATAACAATAGTTTATAACTTAATATAGAAGTGTATAATATTCTCTTGTTTTTATTTATTTATAATTTAACACTAGAGGTCTGGTGCATGAAAATCCATGCACTAAGGGGGAGTTCCTCAGCCCAGCCTTCCCCCTCTTACAGTATGAGAGCCCTCAGGGGCAGGAGGTGACCCAGTGATCAGGAGGAGCCATGCTCCCATCACACCTCTGCTGGCAGTGCAAGCCTTGGCTGGCCCTGGTTACCTGATCCTTGGGCGGCCTTGGGTGGCTGGGAAGTCAAGATCCAAGGTTTGCCTGTGTGGCTGGGGGGGGTTGAGAGGACCGGGGACCCTGGAAGCAGGTTCATGGAGCAGCCAGGTCCACTTGGGGGTGGGCCCAGCCTTGCTGCATGCCTGCCACCCCAGTGGGGCTGAGAGAATTGGGCATTGCCATCTTGTGGCTGAAGGTGCCACCATCTTTGAGGGCATGATAGTCAGTTATCATATTCCTTCTTTATTGTCTGTGGGTGCTTCCATCTTTGAGGGTGGGGTACTCAATTAGCGTATTCCCTCCTTATTCGGTGTGGCACCACCATCTTTGCAACAGCATGAGAGTCAATTAGCATATTCCCTCTTTATTAGATAGGATATTACTGTCAAATTTTGAGATGCAAAATATACCTGTTTATTCCTAAATATTATGTTGGTGTTAAATAAGAAAATCAGACTTATTTTTCTTAAGATTCTTTATGTGTGCTGGTAATCTAAACTAATAAAAGTGTAATATTAAAATTAACTGTCTCTTTGGGACAGGTAAGCCATGCCCACCAGCCAATCAGAGTGGCTGTATGGAAATTAGCCCAGCCAAGGTGGCAGAGGCTGCAGCCCTGGAGAAGACGCACAAGGCACAGGCCGCAACCGCTGAGGGAGGAGCAGGGCACCGGCGATGGAGTCCTGAAGTAGATCCGGTTGCGGATTACAGGTAGCAGGACAGCCTTGGGGGCGAAGGGACCGAGCCAGCTCCGCCCCCAAGGCTGAGGCCTGGAAATAGGTGCAATCGGGGGCAGAGGGACATCCCCCGAGGAGTCCCAAACTGTGAGAGGGCACAGACCAGGATGAGGGACCACCCCACCCCCGCCGAGTGCACAATTTTTTTTGCACCGGGCCCCTAGTATGGTTATATTCAGAAAACAACTGAATACTTCTTATTATAAACTTTCACTGTCTTTATGCTATTACCTATTAAAATAAAATGTTTGAAGTAAAGGACATTTCAATAGAGGTTATGTAGTGCTAACACACTGTATGGGTATACAACACAAAAACTAATCAATAACTTGTAAAACATATATTATTTCTTATTGCAAACAGTCATGGTGAAGAAAAACGGTGTGGATGTGTTGGGAGCTGAAGAGCAGGAATGATATTGTCCAGTGGTACATACCAGAAAATGCATTATTCACAGGTGCCAGCAAAGTATATTCTCCATCTGGCCTCAGAGAAGATGCCAAACCTAATTGGGCTATGAGGTCTGAAAAAGTGGTTTGTTGATTTCCAGCAAGCTCAATAACTTGTTTGGCTGTAAAATAAACCATCACAATCCTCAAAATGTCATTAGTGTTATCATCATCATGAAATTAGTAGATCAATTCTTGGCTGTTTCTTATAAGCTATTTGCTGCACCAACAATTTAATAAGACATCCTGCCTTTCCTTAGTAAGAATTCCAGCTTCCCTTTCAGAGAATTAATAACATCAAAACATTTCAGAAGGAAAATATCTTTCTGTCTCCTTGTTTTTAATGTTCTTTAATTCTCTATTGCTTACCTCTAGTCTCTACTCTTGTGAGTACTACAGTTCTTTCATTTATTCAAAGATGGTCATTTAGTTATATCTTTCCTTTGTGTTTTTAAGAAACATTTGGCACTATAAGAACCTTTATAACTCTTAGGTATTAGAAATCCTAGAAAACCAAGTTTCCATGCATGGCATGCCGATAACTCCACAGGCTAACTATTTAGCATTCAGTTCACTCACTATTTATTTTGTGTTTGTGTTTCACATGCCATTCCTTATACTACTATCTTCTGGCATATAAGCTGACTGGGCGGGCATATAAGACAACCCCAAACTTTTGAGAAGATTTTCCTGGGTTAAAAAGTCCGGATGGAGACCTTATGCAGCATAAAAAGGAGCTGACTGGAGACACTTGTGGCCTCCGTCCGGCTCCATTGAAATGAATGGAGTGTGGCCATTTTTGAGCTCCCCAACTATATGTGGTGACCACAGATTTTCCAGTTCGGCTCTGAAGTTTCAGCACCCGCCCTATAAGACGACACCCGGCGTGTAAGATGATCCCCAACTCTTGAGAAGATTTTCCTGGGTTAAAAATTCATCTTATATGCCGGAAAATATGGTACATATTCATTTTTTATGGGCTTACTCTTGAGGCATCATAATTGATAAACAATAGTAATTAGAAGAATATGAAACTGTTACTCACCAGAATCAGGGATTAAGACCTGATCAATCAAATGAATAACACCATTGTTTGTCACAATATCTTTTTTGTTCACCATTTTGATTCCATTTACTGTTATGCTGTCACCATCACATCCTATCTCAATTGTGTTTCCTTCCAGAGTCTCAAAGACTGCTCCTCCTGTAATGGCCTCAGAACACTGGAGAGTGTTTAAAATGTGATATTTCATGAGAGCTGAAGGACAGAATAAAAAGAGAAAGTATTCATATCAAGGGAAATAGAATTTGACCCTTAAAAAACTTGTTTCACTATGAAACTAAGTATTTATAAGAAATATATGTGTGTATATATATATATATATATATATATATATATATATATATATATATATCTTATCTAAGGATCAACTAAATGTTTTCAAAGTCTGTTGAAGTTCTTGTAATGTTTTTTTTTATTAACCATATAACAGACAAAACTCAACTCAGTAAGAAGAAGAAAAGAAAATCAGTTACATGAAATAATTTGTATGATACTAACAAAATGTGTTGGATCAAGTCCCCCCACTATCATAAGAAAGCACTTTTTGATGTGAAAGCAAAAAAAAATAAATAAATTTGTTCCATTCAGAATGCCTGGAAAGTTATTTGTTAACTAATATTACTCCCAAAACACATGAGCAGTATCTTGCGCATTAGCCACTCATAACAGAATACCTATACCTAAACTTGTAAAGCAATTAATAGAAGCTGAAGGCAAGACAAAGAATTCCCTAAAGACAACATATAGAAAGTATTTAAAGTAAATATTATTTTTGAAAGATATCTCAAAGGATCAATGCTACAACTATATCATTTTTATATCTGAATTTTCAAAATTCTC